>JAMWEH010001404.1:0-31815 GCA_024721245.1 Mitragyna speciosa | reverse complement strand
CTAATATACTACGAACCCTAAGATCTAATAAACCCTAAGCACTAATTTTATATTCCAAATTTTGTAATTATCTACCAACTTAAACTCTACAATTATGTGTTTAAATTTTAATCCCTAATTAGGGTGTAATTATATACGCTACCTTAAACCTTAAAACCAAAAATTGAGATTGAAAACTCAAAACCAAACAATAAAAAACCCAATTCTAAATCCTCACCTCAAAAATAAAACATAAATTCTAAACCATAAACCCAATAATAAAAACTATAAATCTAATAATAAACCATATATACCTTAAACCCAAAACTAACAATGTTGAACCGCTTTGAACCTAATTTAAAAAATTAAGGCAAAACTCAAAACCCTAATGCCAAAAATAAAAACCATAAACCCAAATCCTAAAATTAAGAAAACAAAAAGTAAAAGTACATTGCAGACGGTCAAAATGGAAACCCAGTCAGAAAAGGTCAAATCGCATTCTTTCAAAAAAAATTAAGGCAAAACTCCAAACCCTAATGCCAAAAATAAAAATCATATACCCAAATCCTAAAATTAAAAAAACAAAAATAAAAGAACATTGCAGACGGTCAGAAAAAAGAGCCAGTCCAAAAAGGTAAAATCACATCTGAAGAATGAGATGTCAGACATTGCATTCTTCAAATGCGATTTTGCCTAGAATTCACCAAGCCTGCCCTCTCACAAATTGAAAGAAATTGCCAAAAAAAAAAAAAAAACTAACATTGCGTTCTTGGAATGGGATGTTCACAATGCTAGAAAAACGGCCCAAAAGTGTCCTATTTGCAGAATACATCCTCAAATAATCCTAAACTAAGGAATTACTCAAATTGGGAGGATCTTCTAAGCTACGTAAGTATGACAATTATATATAGAGAAAATTACAATTTTGGTATCAAATGTTTAGGGTATCAACAGTTTCAGTCCCTCAAGTTTAGACAAAAGCAAATATAGTACTAAATATTTCAATTTTTCTATGCATTTAGTCCTATTGACCAATTTTCTTAAAATCTTATTAGAATCTGGTCATATGAAACTCACATGACGATACAAAATTGTTCAAAAAGAATTAAAAAAGAAAAAAAATTAATTGTCATCATTTGCAATTATAGGCGCACATGCGAATGCACTATTCACATGAATTTTTTCAGTTTTATCAGCTTATGTATTTGTTGGCCCAATATGCAACCTAAGAGGGGGTGAATTAGGTTCCTTTAAAATTTAACTTAGTTACAATAATTTATCTCAAAAGCAAAATAAATTTACCAAGTTCTCTAGGTGGTCAAATAAGTTTATGGTGTAAGAACCAATATAAAAATAAGCAATGACAAAAAATTAAATAAGAAAGAAGTTGAACTAAACAAACTCAATTGCTTCCAAGTTCACAAACTTGAAGCTTTGATCACTTGAATTCCTTCCTTTGTTTTGTGGCTTAATACCAATTTGTACAAAAAATTGGATCACTTCTCACTCACCCTAAACACCCTCTAGTTGATCTAAGAAGTTTTACAGCTATCTAGCTAACCTTTCAACTATACAATTGAATTGATTACTCACAAAGAAGAATTCACTCTTGGAAAATACAAAATTCACTTAGTGAGAGTATCTTTTTCTTTCAGAATCACTCAAAAATCACTATAATATCAATTGCCAAAAAGTTCTATAGAACATTCTGCACTATTTTGCTTTTATACAAGATGAGAAAACAGCTTGATTTGACTTCTAACGGTTAAAATTGAAAAATAGCCGTTTAGACACATTTTCTACCTGATCTGGACATCCGCATAGAGAAGTCAGGATGTCCAGATAGTCGTCCAGATCTCATTTGGACCAACATCTGAAAGCTGTATCTGCTGATGGTCTAGGACATCTACAGGCTCGTCCTGGACCCTTGTTCCGTATACATTCTGACCAAGTAGGAACATGGTGAAGTTTTTTGCTCGTCCAGGACATCTGCATGTGCGGTCCGAACCTCTCGTCCGTTATACCTTTTGGACCATCTTCAATTTTAGTGTTTTTTGTGCATCCGGACGTCCGCATGTGCGTCCGAACCCCTATCTGTATACCTTCTGACCATCTTCAATTTGAGGGTTTCTGGTCATCTGGACGTTCACACTGTGCGTCCGAAGGGTTGTCCAAATTACCAAAATTCTTCTCTTTTTTCAGCCTGTGTTTCTTTAACTGCAAGAAGAGCTCATTTTGCACATTAGTACTCTTCATCATATGTTTGATAATCATCAAAATTTAGATGATTTAGACCATAAGGTCATCAATCTCTCCCTTTTTGATGATAACAAACTTATGATGAAGTAAAACACTTAAAGATACTGACATTTTCCTTTAATACTTGCGCCCCCTCAACATATTCATTATCAAATACCTCATGCAAACACTCCCCCTTAACATATGCATTATTGTCTCCCCCTTTTGGCATCATCAAAAAATAAACTTTAAAATATACGAAATTAACACTTAAGAAAATAATTTTGAACAAGAAAATCCAAATTGACACATGAGAAAACTTAAGAAAATAACCAATCTATAAATCCAAAGCAAGACAATCTTAAACAAAGAAATCCAAATTAACACGACAATAATCTTAAAAAAATCTTAACGATCTTAAACAAAAGTCCTAGTTTAGGAGTCTTCATTGGAAAAGTTTCACTACGAGTTGTTGAGGAAGATGAAATATCATTTCTTGCTTTTCTTCTAGATTCTTACTCTTGCTGCCTCATTCTAAGGTATGTTGGGAAATTAGCACGGTCTTCGGAGTCCCAACCAAACTCTTGAGCTAACTCTATATGCTCAAGTCTATTGTGAATTCCACGCACGTCTCTGCAAAAATCTCGTTGCATGTCGGTCTCATTTGAGTGTGTATGGAAGCAAAATCACTTCTCATCTGATTCATTTGAGTAGATAGGCCATTAATAGCATCGAAGAGACGACTTTCCCAAGAAGATGGAGGTACATAAGAAGATGAAGGTATATTAGGATGGATAGTGTGAAGATGTTGCTTATGAAGAGGTGCATCTTCTTCCATAACTTGTGATCCTTCTTCCATATGTTTCCCCGCTCTAGTATCATCGTAAATAAAAGCATCCATATAGGTACCAGGAGCAAAGACGGTTTGCAATTTATTTCTTTTCAATAACCTTCTTCCATCAAAAAACCTCCAATGAAGTCTTTTAAACCATTCTTTATCAATCATATCTCCTTCCCCAGGTCTAGTACCCACAATGCCATAAAAAACGATGCCATTGTTCTTAAAGAGAAGTGTCAAAATCCTCTCCATAGCTATTCCTTATTAGATTACTCCCTTACATATAAACATTATTTAATCATAAAAAGCACCCAAACTGATAGGGATAGATCTCATAATTCCATAAAAAAAATGTAAGCCTATATGATAACATTCGTCTTATGTCCACTAGTGGGTGCTAAGATGTTCACAATAATGTGATATAATACTCTATTGTAGGGGAGTGAACCAATTCATCTTAAGATTTGTCAACTAGTTCTAATGGGATTCCCAAAGAAAGATCTTCTTAAGATCATCATAATCAATAATTGGTGATTGCTCGTTAAGAACACAAAAGTCACTACCGGTATTAGCCATGCCAAAAAACTCATTTAACTGTCTAGAATCAAAGGTAAAGTGAGTGTTATTACTATAGACTCAGCATTACCATCTACTTCTCTCAAATTAGCATAAAATTGTTTCACAAATCAATGTAGAGTATTTTCTGAACTTCACATACTTTTTTCCAATTAATGGCCCTCAACATAACAGGAATGTCTTCAAATCCACCATCAAAGTCTTCAATTCACAAAATTTCAACCCAATTACTTTCTTGTTGTCTAAACTATTATAAAGTTCAAGAAATTGAGAATAAAAAAAGGTCTTATCCCTAAATTAGACAAATCCCTCTTCATTTATGTTGTAGGTGACATTAGCTCGACCTCTATCACGTTCACTACATCCTCCTCTACGTCTTCCTTGAGAAGAACTAGCCATAGATGATCCTAATTTGAAGAGAAATTAGAAGAAAATAGAAAATAAAAAATATACCTGAAATAAAGAAACCCTAGGAGAGAGAGAGTCGAATTTAGATGAAGATGGACAAATTGAAGATGATAAAATTCGAAGGACAAAGATTAGAAATAAATATAGGTGGAATTTGTGTAGAATTTATATTTGGAAGAAAAGGAAATTGTTTTAGAGAAGGTTGAAGATGAAGAGGTATGAAAAAATGAAATAAGAACAGTGCTCCTGAAATATATTTGCACGATTCGGATGTCCGGATCGTGCCACTTGCGTCTGGACATGTGTCAGATAATGGTCAATTTTGACCGCACAGAGTTGATCATCCGGACGTCCGGATTCTCTGGGGGGTCATCTGGATGAAGATGAAAGCTGAGAAGATCCTAGAAAATTTTTGAAAAATAATTTTTTACTACTTCCAAATTGTTTCTATGAAAACTAAATCTTTCTTTAGCTAGAGCTTTTGTAAAAATATCCGCGAGTTAATCTCTAGTACACACATATTCTGCACTAATCTCTCCTTTGTGAACCAACTCTCTAATGAAATGATGCTTAATGTCAATGTGTTTGGTTTTAGAGTGTTGAATGGAATTTTTGATCAAATTTATGGCACTAGTGTTATCGCACTTGATAGGCACACTTTTTAAATCCAAACCAAAATCGGATAATGTGTGTTTTATCCACAATAATTGAGCACAACATGCTCCCGCAGCTATGTATTCGGCCTCTGCTGTAGATAACGAAATGGAACCTTTATTTTTTGCTTAAACCAAGAAACTAAACACTTTCTAGAAAATGACAAGTACCACTTGTAGCTTTTTCTATCAATTCTATATCCGGCAAAATCAAGTATCGGAGTATCTTACAAGATCAAACATTATAGTCTTTGGATACCAAAGACCATAGTCTAATATGCCCTTTAAGGTATCTGAAGAATCAGCTTACGGCTAACAAATGAGATTCTTTAGGACAAGATTGAAATCTAGCACAAAGACAAACAGCAAATATAATATCGGTCTACTAGCGGTAAGATAAAGTAACTACCTATCATATCTCTATACCCTATTTTCATCCACCTTAATTCCTTCTTCATCCTTGTCTAATTTAGTAGAAGTACAAATTGGTGTGCCTACTTGTTTCGAACTTTCCATTCCAAACCTTTTAAGAAGCTCTTTTGCATATTTGGTTTGACTTATGAAAATTTCTATTTTTTGTGATGAATTTGAAGGCCAAGAAAAAAATTTAATTCTCCCATCATACTCATTTCAAATTCATTTTGCATAGTGGAAGAAAATTCTTTACAAAGATCTTCATTCGTAGCACCAAAAATAATATCATCACATATACTTGAACAATGAGAAGTTTCATTTGCATGATATTTTGTAAATAGAGTAGTGTCTACAATCCCTCTTTTAAAACCATTACTAATTAAAAAATTGCTCAACCTCTCATACCAAGTTTTAGGAGTTTGTTTTAATCCATATAAAGCTTTAGAAAGTTTGAAAACATGATTTTGAAAATTTTCATGTTTAAAACCGGAAGGTTGTTCTACATAAATTTCTTGTTCAATAAATCCATTTAGTAAATCACTTTTTACACCCATTTGGAATAACTTGAATCCTTTAAAACATGCATATGCAATAAACATTCTTATTGATTCAATCCTAGCAACGGGTGCAAAAGTTTCATCAAAGTCTATACCTTCTTCTTGTGCATAACCTTTGGCAACTAACCTTGCTTTATTTCTAACAATCTCATCTTTATCATTCAACTTATTTCTAAAAACCCATTTTGTTCTGATTACCGGGTAATCTAAAGGTCTTTCTTAGGTCCAAACTTTGTTTCTCTCAAATTGATTCAATTCTTCTTGCATGGCAATTATCCGAAAATCATCTTTCAAGGTATCTTCCACATTCTTGGGCTCAAATTGGGATAGTAAAGCAAAGTTGTCTACTAAATGTCTAGTAGAAGATCTAGTTCTAACTCTCTCGGAAGGATTACCTATAATGAGCTCCTTAGGATGATTGGGTACAAATCTTTAAGTTTTGGATAAGACTTTTGAAATATCATCATCTTTCTTTACCTCAACTATATCTTCACTAGTACTAACATTTTCCTTTGGAGTACTAACACCTTCTTGAAGAGTAAGATTCTCTAATTTCTCTTGAATACATATCTCATCGTTTCACTAGTAGCCTTAGTAACTTCACCATGTAATTCATCAAAAGTGACATGAATAGCCTCCTCTACTACTAAGGTTCTCCTATTGTATACTCTATAAGCTATCTTATCACTAGTATGTCCTAGAAAGATACCTTCATCTGTTTTCTTATCGAATTTGCCAAGATGTTCTTTGATATTCAAAATAAAACATTTACATCCAAAAATTTTAAAATAGCCAACAATTGGCCTTTTCTCAAATAGGAGTTCATAAGACGTTTTGTTTCAAAATAGGTCTTAATAGAACTCTATTCATAACATAGCAAGCTGTATTGACCGCTTCGGCCTAAAAATATTTTGGTAAATCACATTCATTTATCATAGTTCTAGCGGCTTCTTGAAGAGTTCTATTTTTTCTTTCAACAACACCATTTTGTTGAGGAACTCATGCAGTAGAAAATTCATGTGTAATACCATTGTGATCACAAAATTCTAAAAACCACGATATTTAAACTCGATTTCATTATCACTTCTAATTTTCACAATGGTTAAGTTTAACAAATTTTGAGTTTTTGCAAATAATGAAATAAAATTTTTAAAAGCCTCATCCTTGTGTGCAAGAAATAACACCCAAATATATCTTGAAAAATCATCTACGATAATAAAAGCATATCTTTTTCCCCCAAGACTTGTTACTTGGGTAGGACCGAATACGTCCAAGTGTAAAAGCTCCAAAAGTCTTGTAGTTGAAACACAATTTTTAGATTTAAAAGAGACCTTGGTTTGTTTTCCAAATTGAAACGCGTTACAAATCTTGTCTTTGTCAAATTTGATTTTAGGAAGCCCTCGGACAAGTTCTTTCCTAAATAACTCAATCAACAAGTCTATATTGAAGTGACAAAATCTTCTATGCCAAAGCCAAAAATCATCACTAGAAGCTTTAAGACATCTAATTTTATTAGAATCTATTCTATCTAGATAAACTACATAGATGTCATTATGTCTCATTCTTCTAAAAACTACATTATAACTAGAGTCAAGCACCAAACATTCATGCTTTTTGTATAAAACAAATAAATCTCTATCACATAATTGACTAACACTTAATAAATTATAACTAAGATTATCAACAAGCAAAACATTTTGAATAAGATTTGATTATTGTTACCTATATCACCTACTCTAACGGTTTTAGCCTTCATGTCATCTCCAAAGGTGACTTTTCCACTATTCTTTTGCTTTAACTTGACAAACAATGATGGATCTCCAGTCATGTGTCTTGAGCATCCACTATCAATAAACCACTTTGACTCCTTGGTAGTATTTTTGAGACTCACCTACACAAAAGTTAAAAAATAATATTTGGTACCCTTTTATTGTACTTTTGGGTCCATATTAGTTAGCACAATCGTTAACAATCACATTATTTTCATACCTTGTTTCATATTTCTTTTAACATGACAATTACTTTTCATGTGACCTACTTGACAATAAAAATTACACATAATATGAGCATTATTCACATGAATAAGTCTAATGAATCTTATTTTATTCTTTCTATATAGAGTGAATCTATTGTACTAAGCATATTCTTGGTGATTTCTGTGGAGGCTCGTTACTAATTTATTAAATACTAGTAATTTTATTATTTAACTACTTAGTTACATTATTTATATACAACTACTAGACTTAAAAGACATTGTAGCCTTAGTGTTAGATTACTCAAATTAGTGGGTAGATTTGGACACTTGAAAGATTTGACACCTAATGGTGATCACACAATTAATTACCAAGACCATGGTCGTTCATTATGATCCCTAAATTTTAATCGTATAGGCATCTATTCATTTATTTGTGCAAGTTATGTTCGGACATAATAATGTGTGAAATGTGTCAAATGGTTAAACTAATGACGTAATTAGAATAACTTTATGAAGTTTAGTTTGAAAAAGGAAAAAAAAAATGGGGAAGTTCAGCTCAAGTAATCCACGGTGGAGCCAGCTTGCTCAACCAAGCTTGAGCTGGCCATTTCCTAGGCCTCAATGAATGACTCACCTTATGTTTTTGTTAAATTAGTCAAAGACGACTTCAGAAGATAATAAACCATCAGCAGCTAAGCTAAAAGTCAGAGAGGGATCGTCCAAACATTTCAAAAGGTTAGAAAGGATAGAAAACCCAAAGCAAAGAAAAAAGTAGAGAAAGGAAGGAAGACAAAAGAAATTGCAACGGTTGGAGAGGTAATATTCCTTGAATCCTTTGGAGACATATCTAAGTTTTTAAATCATGTATACTAAATATTTAACGGTTTGGTTTTGAAAATTATGTCTGGAACATGGAAGAATTGAAGTTGGCTAGCACGAATCAATAACTCATCTAAGAGAATAACTTGAGAGTCACCTAAGTTGTGGTGGAATTTTAGCAAGATTAAAGGAGAACTTGAGCATCAAGTCTTTTAGGAAATTATTATATATTGAATCTAGTTTACCCATATATGGATATCATGATTTTTTTGATGAGTATAACATGAAAAAAAGTGAATGGAATGGATTGGGGTTGAAGAAAATCGCACTGCAGGCCTGCTGAACCAGTTTTAATGAAATAGGTATAACTTTCTGTAGAAAACTCAAAACGGGGTGATTCTTGTTGTTTTAGAAACTAGATTCATAGGGATTTAAAATGGTATAAAGCATGCACCGAAATTCATTGTATATTAACCGCAGAAATTATATAAAGTGGGCTGAAAATTCGATTCTGCATGAACAGGTTTAGTGAAGGGCTAACTTTAAGCGAGATTTTGAACTTGTTTTTGTTGGAGTTTGGGCTCATGTTCTTCACGAAAGTTGTAGAGTGTATAATGGAGTTATCAATCATGTAAACGATACAATCTGATTCTGTGTTTATTAACTCCAGAAATGACATGAACTTGGCTGAACATCCAACCTGCACGAACAGGGATCAGTGCAGCGTCAATTTGTAGGCTAATTTCGAACCTGTTCTTGTTGGAATTTAACTTGATGATCTCCACGAAAGTTGTAGCCATTGATCTATAGTTTCTAACCATGTAAGCCACGACTCTTGATTCTTTGTAGATTGAACTCACCATTCAATGAAAGTAGACAAGAAAACCAAACCTGCACAACAGGGTTGACGATGTGTCAGGTTTTGGTTTAAAGTTGCACCTGTTGTTGTGGGAATCTGAATTTGTTTTCTTCATGAAAGTTATAGTCCCTAAACACTAGTTTCCATACCTATAAATGGTGAAGCAATTCAAGTTTTCTACCAAAAGTTAGACTCGAATTGAATCTAGACACTTGAGATGACTATAACTTAAACATTGACAATCGGTGAACTACTTTGTGATTGAGATTTAGCTAGGTTATAATTGGATTTAGAATTGGATGTCTTAGTGGGAAATATTCCGAATTAAGTCTAGTTTATAGTGATATTGAGCTTGTGAAATTTGGTTGAGTGAAAACGGAATTAGGCTCTTCCCTGGTAAATATTAAGTTTTAATAATTCGTACCCTTGCTTTAATGAAACAATGAAGCAACTTATTTCTTAATTATAGGTTCTTCGAAACCTCAAAGAATGGACATGTGAAGGACTTGGGGAAACCTTAAAAGTTACCGGTGAGTGTCCTAACATCATTTTTACTTACGAACTACTCTTGTATTAAATTATGTGATTTGTTACCGGTATTTGATATCAAATGATATTTTAAAAATTTCAACACTTATCGTGAGTGTCCTAAAACTCACTTTTATTTACTAACCTTGGCTTTACGAAAATTACGTGATTTTCTTACGACTTCAATGAACCTTTGTTTATACTAAAGTTTGACACCTCGGCAAACTTTATATTATGTTATCCATATGAAAAATATGATCGCCGGGGTGAGCATTTTGTACATGTATTGACTAAGGTCAATGTTATCACTTGTTATTTCATGACTTGACATTATACTTGATATAAGTCCGGTGATGTACTTTATCACACCGGCAGTACTTGTACTTGTTAAATCAAAGTGTGCCTGTGCATGTTATACTTGTGCATGATTTGGGTCCCGGCCTTGGTAGTTGATCTTGGCTGAGCCGGCAAGCGGGCTTGGTCACCAAGTTTTGGCTATCTTGGTCTCTCGGCACTTTCCGGCCAGCAAGGAGGTTTTGCGGTCAAGGGGGTGTACGGGAAAAGTACTTGGGTAGAACTCGAGCTACCAAAATGGTGAGAGCCGGAGGCGACATGTTTGGTGTAGTGCCGGAGGCAAACGTACTTGATTCGCCCTTGACATGTTCTTGGGCAGTACTTGTGTATCCTTTTCTATTTTACGTGCTACTTGATTTAATTCTATTTTATGTACCTGTCAATTCGCTTGAATTTTGATTCAAACAAATATGTTTGAGAGATATTTTGAACGTGATTTTAAAATGGACCTCACTGGGCTATAAGCTCACCCTTAGTTAAATTTGTTTTCCTTACAGGTGCTAACCCACGAGAAATAGGGCAAGAAGTGAAAAGAGAGAGGTTTTCCTTTGTTTAGGATTAGCCAGTCAAATAAGTGTAATTTGAGATTCAAGTAACTCAATTGTTGTAATTATTTTTGAAGATATA
Source organism: Mitragyna speciosa (assembly GCA_024721245.1). NCBI lineage: Eukaryota > Viridiplantae > Streptophyta > Magnoliopsida > Gentianales > Rubiaceae > Mitragyna > Mitragyna speciosa. The sequence goes on along the minus strand of JAMWEH010001404.1, from coordinate 20,990 downwards.
CGTAAATTTTAGCGTTTGGTTATATTTCTAGTGTACGACTGTTGGTACTTGAGTCCTGGCGCGAGCCAGGCAGGCGTCTCGATCAGGGTTCTGGCGTAGGACCTGGTTGGGGGCGTCACAATTTCCTTTTCTAAAACTTCTTGTTTTTGCCTTCCAAGAAAAATCACTAAGTTCAATCATTCTCTTCTTCAAACTCTCTTGTTCATTCTTAATTTTGTTGTAAAAGAGAGATCTCTCATCTAATTTTCATTTCAAATCATCAAGGTTCAAAGTCATGTCTACCTTCCATTTCTTCAATTCATCATTTTCACATTTCAGATTCTTGTTCTCCTCAATCAATCTAGTACTTTCACATAATAATGAGTTAATCTTCAATTTCAATTCTTTGTTTCTAGCATAAGATTCTTTTAAACTATTATGCAATTTGCAAACAAAGTTTTCAAGATCATCATCATCTTCTTCATTACAATCATCACTTACATTCTTACCTATGAAAGAGCAATTAGAGGTTACCTCATGATCTCTTATGGCCATAAATGCCATTTGTGCCGTATCTTCTTCTTCTTCAATTTCACTGTAGACACTAAATTTTGACACACCATTTATTTTCAAACATTAGGGGACATGCTTATATTCTTGGGGCCAAATTTTAATTTTTTAATAATCTTGGGGGCAAAATAGTAATTTTTATCTGTAAATATTTTTTCAGTAGCTTTGGGGGTTTTAAATTCATATTTTTACTTTCATGCGAATTTGTTATTTTTTTTTTATGATTTTTTTGAATTTAATTGGTATTCTTTTTATATGTTTACCAACACAAGGGTAAAATGGTAATTTCTCCTTGCGAACACCATTTTAGCTCATTTTAAGTTCAAAATTTATTTTTCTAATTCTTTAAACATGTTTCTAAATTTTCTTAATTTTTCGGAGACGGTTGCTATTTCTTCTGTAAATACTACATTCAAGGGCAAAATCGTTATTTTATAGTTTAAATTCATTTCTCGTCAATTTTTGAGTCATAAATGCATTTTATAGGGTTTTAACCTTATTTTTAATTTTTAATAATATAACTATTTTTTGTGAATTTTCATTGTCTGGGGGCAAAATCATCATTTTACAGTTTAAATTTATTTTTCATCAATTTTTGAGTCATAAATGCATTTTCTAGGGTTTTAAGCTTATTTTTAATTTTTGGTAATTTTTCGAGATCAATATCTATTTTTCTGTGAAATTTTATTGTCTAGGGGCGAAGTCGTTATTTTTACAGTTTAAATTCATTTTTCGTCAAATTTTGAGTCATAAATGCATTTTTTAGGGTTGTAAGCTTCTTTTTAATTTTTGGTAATATTTTGAGGCCAATAGCTGTTTTCTATATATTTTCGTCGTTTAGGGGCAAAATCGTCATTTCACACCTCGACCGCGTTTTTGATCAATTTTAAGCTCTAAGCTTTAATTTGAAATCTACTTTCAATTTTTTGGCAAATTTTAGAATTTACTATCATTTCTTTGCATTAATTCCTGATTTTTTTAATAAAATTAAAATTATTATTACCGATGGCATTTTTGTTATTTTGTAGTATTCTTGGTGACCAAGACAACTAACCCTATAAATATCTCCTTAAATTAGAAAAAGCAAGAGAAAAAAAAACCTAAAAGACACTTTTTCTTTTATGCTTTAAAGATCAAAACATACACCAAGCCACCAAAAAATACACACACATTTCCTACGGTTTCTTCACTGTTCCATCTACTGTTCCATCTACTGTTCATCGTCATCAAAGGGGATCATTACTGTTCATCACCAATTAGTTCAAAAAGGTAACATCTTAGTTTGATTTCTTGCCATTTAGTTCATGTTTTTCCATTTTTGCTGTCAAAATTGAATGAATGGAGCTACAAAGTCTAGGTTTATTTTGTGATTTTAGATGGATTCTTCTGAATTTTTTTGCTTCCTGTTTTGTTTTTTGTTTTTGGTCTGGTTAACATTTTGGTTCTTTCCACCGTTTCTCTCTTTCTTACCATCAGACCACCACCTCCTTCACCATTAATTTCTTCTCCCACCACCAGTCCACCAGTTCACCATAATGCCCACAGCTTCATCACTACCTGCTCAACTTCTCCCCTACCGGAGCAACCCAACAATCTTCAACCAAAGTCACAATCGCCACCCTCAAATTCTCACGCCCATGCCCCCACAATCAACCATAAATCCACCGAAACAAACAATTAAAGACCTGCAAGAAAATAACATTAAACAACACACCATGGTTCAAAGTCGCGGTCGCGGCTCGTACCGTTCCACATCGGACTCGGCATATCGGTCACGGTCTCGGCGAGACGTATATTTTAAAATAAATTTTATTTGAAAAATTATAAATAATCATTCAAAATATAAAAAAAAATATGCTAAACAAAAATAACCAAAAATATTTGTAAAGAAAATCTTATTTTTAACGATATAAAAAGATGATATATATCTTTAAGCATTCAATGCTATCATAAACAAAATAAAAATAGCATAGAATACAATTTTAGAAGTAATAATTATAAAAGTAAATGGAAGAGTAGTAAAAAGAATTAATTTTTTCAAAGCATGCCCACCCGTTATAATTGTTTATCAGGGGAATTGAAAATAAAAATGTCAGAAGAGATTTTGTGATGTAACATGCCTGCATTATTTAACTAAAAATCTTCTATAAATCGATTGTTAAAAAAAATATTTTTTTTATTTTTTTATTTCCTAATCTAAATTAATTTTCTATCTTTTATGGTACTGATTTCATAACTTATTTTTATTTGCACGAACAAGCCAAACTTTTTTTTTATATTAATACATAAAATTAGTTTGAGATCTAATTTGGCTAGGTCTTTGAAAAATACTCTTTTTAAATTACAAATAAAAGTAATTGAGCTTTATGTCACAGCACTATATAATCTTCAGACTCTTCTTACTTAAGGAAAGCAATCTCATTTCTTTTCTTAATTAAAACTCTATTTTTTTTCTTTTTTTTTTTCTTATCTCTAATTGCACTACACCTCCCCCTTCCTCTCACGAAACTTCCCCTACATTCCTCCCTCTTCTCTCGATCTACCACTCCACCCCCACCCTTGCCTCTGTCCCTCTACCCACTGCCTCTATCTCCCCTCTGTTTCTCCTTCTTCAGCCACCATTGCGACCAACCCTCTCCTTCTTTCCTCTCTCGCCGCCCTCTTTTTCCTCTCTGTCCAATCTGCCAACTAACACCACCACTATCTCTTCCCACCCACCATCTCCCTCTGCAAAAAATAGCCCCCCGCCGTCTTGTGGCTTCGATTTGATGGTTTGTGTTGCTGTGATTTGGTGAGTTGGTGGTCACTGAGGTGGCATTGAGAGTGAAGGTGGGAGTTTTAGTGTGATTTTTTTTATTTGGCCCGAGTTGACTCGGAGACTCGGTCACGACTCGGCCGTTTTTCTCCGACTCGGAGATAACTCGGTCCGAGTCAACCGAGTTCCGGTGAGTTTTCGGCGAATCTACCGTCTCCGAATAGAATCGGAGCGGTCTCGGATCGGAGAGCTTCATTCCGGTAACGACTCGGCCGAGTCAGAGATGACTCGGCCGAGTCTTTGAACCATGCAACACACAGAAAAATAGCAAAACCATTCCATTGCCCTTCATCACAACTCATCACCTACAAAGACTTGTAGCAAAATAACAAAAACAGAGCCCTTCACCATCAACACTACTTCGTCAACCAAGCCACCAATTGAACCACCACAGACAACCCCCAGTCTCTTCAGTTCTTCACCTACAAAGAGAAACAACACCAAAACAATTGAATAGACACGCACAATATGAAATCACCATCACCGCCCGCCGGGGCATCACTACCTACAATCATTTCAAACCAATTCAACACAAATCAAATATCCTCCATCAAAACCAGCTCACAGTCACCCCTACGCCATTGCCCATCCACCACCATTATTCGGGCATTCACAAGCCCCTACCACAGCCTCCATTGCTTCCCAAAATCACACGCCATCACTGCCCAAACAACTCCACAAATCCCTTGTGCCAAGCCAACAACAGCCCAAATTACCACCAAGATACTTTATTAATGCCTAAAATAAAAATAATAACTAATAAATAAAAAAAACAACAACAGCAAAGTCCTGCAGCAAATCCATTGAATCACACAAACCATCCTTTTGTTTCCATAGCCCTCAATCAAACCCCTATCCTTGCCCGGATCAGATGAATTGGAGACACAGAGAGAGACCAAAACCCAGGGGATTCGACAGAGAAATTGGGGAATTGGGATTTTCTGGGGAAGGAGATGAGAGAGGAAGAGCAATAGAAGTGGGGAGAGAGAGAGGACAGAGAGAGAACGAGAGAGAAGACTGGAAGAAACCAGAGACCAGAGGAAAGAACGAGGGAAGAATAAGAAGAGAAAGAAGAATAGAAAAGCAGAAGAACAGAGAGGAAGAGAGAACTCGATTCGGATGGGAGTGAGAGAGAGAATCAGAAAGAAGACGTAGGAAAAAAGAGAAATGAGAAGGAAAAGAGAGAACGTAGAGGGAGAAAGAGAGAGAGGGAACATCGAGAGAGCAAGTAGAGAAAATTTGTCAGGAGTTTGAGGAAAAAGAAGACTGAATGAGATTTGGGGAATGGTTGGATTTTATTCTTTTTTCTAAATTTGGTCGTTATTTTCATTTCACTGGTTAATTAATAAGATAATCAGAGAAATAAATGGGAAGAAAAACTAATAGCTTCAGTTGACAGAATTGGGGAAATTGGGGCTCTTCTCTTTGTTTGCAACTTGTTTTATTTTTTAGTTCCTTTTATGCTTGCTGATTTGTTTTGTTTTTACCTAATTTGTGTAATACAGCTTTAGTTTAGTTAATTGCTTTGGTTAATCAAGTTGATAATTAATTAACTCAATTTTACTTTAAATTGGCATTATTCTGATTGTGACTTGCCCCTATCTTTTATAGATTGACCCCATTAATTTTTAGTTTCTTTCAATTAAGTTTTGATTAATTGTAATTAAATCTTAGTGGTTACTTTAATTACAATTTGGTCCCTCACACTTGCTGGAAACTCATTTTAATCCCTATAGTTTGCTGGAAATTCAATTACAGTCCTTATTGTTTGCTGGATTTTTCAATTGACACTCATATATTGCTGAGAAATTTGTTTTTTAGCCCCCTATTGCTGCTGGAATTTTTGTTTTAGTCTTTATATGTTGCTGAAATTTTGTTTTTTAATCCCTCCAAGTGGTTGGATTTTTGTTTTAGGCCCCGGTGCTTTGCTGAACTTTTAATTTTAGCCCTTAATACTTTGCTAAAATTTTCAATTCTACCTCCATACTTGCTGTAAATTAAGTCCTTGCCCCCAACTTGCTGGAATTTTAGTTTCAATCCTATATTGCTGGAATTCTTTATTCTAAGTCTTTTTGACTTGCTGGAAATTTGTTTTTAAACTCCCATTAATTGCTGGAAATTGTATTTTAGTCCTTTGTGTTGCTGGAATTTGTTTTAAAACCTCCATTAACTGCTGGAAATTGTATTTTAATGTTTTATGTGTTGCTGAAATTTGTTTTAAATTTCCAAACATTGCTGGAAATTCATTTTTGGCTCCTTTAAATTGTTGGGAATTCATTTTTGTTTTTTTTTAAGTTGCTGAAAATTCATTTTTTAGCCCGTGTGTTGCTGGAATTTGCATTTTTAGTCCCTATGACCTGCTGTAATTATATGTTAATCTCTACGTATTGCTGGAATTGATGTTTTTAATCCTTGCACAATTCTGGAATTTGTGTTTTAATCCTTTTAAGTGTCTAGATTTTTAATTTTAGGCTCCCCTTTGTTGCTGGAATTTGTATTCTAATACTTAAAGATGCTGAAATTTTTTATTTTAGTCCTTTTATATAGCCGAAAATTACAATTTGACCCTATGCATTGCTGGAAATTTTATTTTTGTCCTTGGGTTTGCTGAAAATTGCAATTTGGTCTCCATGTTTGTTGAAATTACATTTGTACCCTTGAATATTTCTGAAAATTGTAATTTGTCAATTGATGCTTGCTGAAATTCCATTCTTGTCCTTGAATATTGCTGAAATTTCATTCTTGACTTTAAATACCTGCTGTAATTTTTATCTTTGGCTCCCCATAATTGCTGCAATTTATTCTTTATCCTTACGCTTGCTGAAATTTATGTTTTGTCCCCTTAGTTTGCTGGAATTTGCATTTTTCTCCTTAGAATATTGCTCCATTTACATTTTTACCTCATAATTTATTGCAACTTATTTTTATGCTTTATTTATTTAAATAGTGGTACTTTGACTTATTTGTTCATTTTGATAGCACTAAGTACCGGGTCTTCAAGAGGTATCCCTATTCCTCGTTGATTTTTCTCTTAATGTGATCCAATGTGCCCTTGTGTGATTTTTTTTATTTTTTATTTTATGCATTTTTCTTCGTACATTTCTTACTTTACATGCTTTTTGCATGTTTATTTCTATTATGTTATTTAATTTCAAATTTTGTTATTTTGGCAAAAATATAATATTTTTGTATTTTTACATAGTCAATGTAACGGCTAGATAATATTTCTCATATTTTCAGCAAAAAATTTATATTTAGATAGTAAGTATAATAGATAGGCCACTTTCGCTTTTTGTTTTTCCCCTTGAAATTGTATAGAAATTCCCCTGGTGTAATAGTTAGGGCATATTTGCTTTTGTGTGCTTGCGTGTTTATTTGTTCTACCACTTTCCTCAGGATTTTTGCATCTAGATATCATGATTACGTGTTACATGCTCCTACTTGACTTTATATGTTTTTATATGTTTAATTTGCTTTTAATTCATGTTTTACCATTTAATTCATGTTTTATGTTATTCCATCACCACACTAGTTCAACGCTAGTTGTGACTTCATCGTTTCCTCGCTAGTCCAACGCTAGTGGGAATCCCTAAAAAGGGCTAGTCGAATGCTAGACCCTTAGGGCATTTTAGCGCTAGGTGCATTTGTGTGCATTTCATATCATTTCACACACTTTTAATTTTCTTTCTATTTTGCATGATTTTCATTATTATTATTATTATTATTATTATTTTATTTTGACACATCTTCAAATGCATGACATCTAGGTAGCATCTCACTTAGAATTTAAGTCATTTTTGTGTGATCCGACTAGAAATAGTCGCCTACTCACATGGAAAGCGGTGACGTACATGCCGTTCGCCCCTCCATGAGTAGAAACATTCAATCACAAGTTATTAGTCCCCCATACTCGTCATGTTGCATATCCTCTTTCCTTCTTCACTTACTATATATTATTATTTTCTTTTGTTTTTACATTCCATTTTGCATCTACACTTGTGACTCCTTCGAGGTCTCGATTCAGGTTTCTCAATTAATGCTATAATCTTAACCAAGCATCGATGGAACATTTCGACCCTCCCGATAGTCACATTTAGACTTAGGATTTGCATTCATTTAGATACATCTGAACGTGATAAAACTTAGGGTTAATTTAGAAAATTTTGATTAAATCTCACAACTAGCCTCGGCTAGGTTGAAAGGGTACCTTAGGCTTAAGCCTTTGCCTTCCCTTTCTTCAAATGTGACTCCCGAACCTTTTTCTCTCGTTTTTGTAGATTGGAGTCGGAAAAGGGTTTTAAATGATTTTTTTAAAATTTTACTTTTGTTTTGTTAAACGATTTTTCGGGTGACTTGGAACACCCTAACTCAGTAACAAGTGGCGACTTCATGTTAAAATAAAACCCTTTTTCAAAAATTAGTCGGCCAAAACTGTCGCACTTTTTTAGTCCCGGCCTTCTTTTATTTTTCAAAATACCATTTTTTCTAAATAAACACTTTTTTCAATAAAAACTCAATTTTTTCTCACACACGCATAGTTTTTTCAAAAAAAAACTTTGTTTTCAAAGGGTCTCGGACCGGACGTCTCTTCGGGACACACCAGTTAACGACCTCACTACGTGTCATTTCGGGGTGCAACATTCTCCATGGGAATTGCACTTATTCCATGTCAATTGGAAGTTGTTGAATCTTTGTTTTCTTTCTCCTCTTACTTCCTTCTTCTTCTTTGAAGGACACTCATTCATATAGTGTCCTAGTTGTCCACACTTAAAGCACTTGTCCTTTTGCTTCTTCGATGCCTTTTGTTTCCTCTATTTCTTGAGGAACTTGATTGATTGATGTTATTTGATCCTCCTCTTCTAAATCTCCTTTTGTTTGTGAGGAATTTCTTAAAGCTCTTTTTGAGTAGAGCTAATTCATTGTCTTCCACATCCATGTCCTCACCATCAATTGAGAAGTTGTCTTCATCATCTTGTGAAGACTTCAATGTCATGTGCTTCTTAATTTTGGCCTCTTCCTCCTCTTGTACCTTTAATTTCAATTTAAGTTCAAAAGAGGTTAGAGAATTAACAAAAAATTCAATTGGCACGGTGTTTAAGTCTTTGGATTTCTCTATAACCGTGACTTTGCTTTCCAATTCCTTGGGCAATACATTTAAAATCTTTCTATTTTTCTCACCCAAGCTATACTCCTTTTGTAAAGCCTCTAAATCTTTAATAATGTCATTGAATCTACAATACATCTGTCAATGTTCTCATGAGGCTCCATTTTAAATGATTCATACTTGGTGACTAATAGAGCTTTCTTTTGCTTTAACATTATCACTATCTTCATGAATATCTTTCAACTTATCCCAAATTTCTTTTGCCGTCTTACACCATTTTACTCTAGTTGACTCATTGGCATCTAAAGCGTTGTACAACACATTCATAGCCTTGGCATTAAGAGTAAGATTGGTTCTATCGATGGGAGTAAGTTCTTGTCTTGTCTTGTCTTTTGTCTACGAGTACCGGTATTTGGATCAACAATGTATGAATCATAAGGACCCTCATTCACTATATACCAAAGCTTAATATCAATTGATTGTAGAAAATATTTCCATCCTAGCCTTCCAACTAATATAATTTACTCCATTAAACATAGGGGGTCTAGCAATGGATTGTCCTTCTAAGAATAAGGCATTGTTTGTGGTTGCCATGGATCTCTCCAGCTTGTTAAGCTATCAAAATTGTAGTACTAGCTCTGATACCAATTGTTGGCCCAATATGCAACCTAAGAGGGAGGTGAATTAGGTTCCTTTAAAATTTAGCTTAGTTACAATAATTTATCTCAAAAGCAAAATAAATTTACCAAGTTGTCTAGGTGGTCAAATAAGTTTATGGTGCAAGATCCAATATAAAAAGAAGCACAATAGACAAAACTTTAAATAAGAGAGAAGTTAAAATAACAAACTCAATTGCTTCCAAGCTCATAAACTTGACGCTTTGATCACTTGAATTCCTTCCTTTGTTTTGTGATTCAACACCAATGTGTACAAAGAGTTGGATCACTTCTCACTCACCCTAGACACTCTCTAGTTGAGGTAAGAAGTTTTACAGTCTGTCTAGCTAACCTTTCAACCATAGAATTAATTGATCACTCACAAATTAGAATTCACTCTTGCAAATACAAAGTTCACTTCGTGAGAGTATCTTTTTCTTTCAAGAAACACTCAAAAATCACTATTACAACAATTGCAAAAGGTTTCTAAACATTTTGCACTATTTTGCTTTTATACTCAATGAGAAAACAGCTTGATTTGACCTCTAATGGTTATAAAGAAAAACTAGTCGTTAGATACATTTTCTGCCTGGTCCAGATGTCCACATAGAGAGGTCCGGACGTCCGGATAGTTGTCTAGATCACATCTGGAATCGTTGTCTGGATCACGTCCGGATCAACATCCAAAAGCTGTATCTGTTGATGGTCCGAACATCTGCACTTCGTCCTAATCCTCGTCCGTATGACTTCTGACCATCTCCAAGTTTGGTGTTTCCCTGTGTCCGAACGTTCGTATGAGCGTTTGGACTCTCGTCTGCATTCCTTCTGACCATCCTTGGTTTTGATATTTTCTATGTGTCCGGACGTTCGCATGATCATCCGAACCCTCATTCGCATACCTTCTGATCATCTTGAGTTTTGGTGTTTCCGTACATCCGGACGTCCGCATGAGTGTTCGGACCGTCGTCCGGATACCTTTTTGACCATCTTTCAGTTCGAGTGTTCTGGCCATCCGGACGTCCGCATTGTGCGTCCGGATGGTCATTCGGATTGCCAAACTTCTTCCTTTTTTCAACCTGCCTTTCTTTAACTGTAATAGGAACCCATTTAGCATATTAGTACTCTTCATCATAAGTTTGATACTCATCAAAATTTAGATGATTTAGACCATGAGTTCATCAGTAATATTTATGAACTCAAATTAGTGTCTTTAATTACAAATTATAGCAATTAAATTTTTTTTCTTTAATCTAATTCTTTTTGAAAATTTTTGTAACCGACACATGAGTATCACGTCATTAATTTCAATAAAATTTTTGTAAAACTGGTCAATAGGACTAAACATGCTAAAAAAATGAAACATTTGCACTAGATTTGCTTTTGTCGAAACTTTAAGGATTGAACTAATCGATATTCCAAGCATTTGATACAAAAATTGCAATTTTTCTCTTATATATATTTGTAGCTAAAATAAACTATGGAAAAAAATTGCAGTTTTAGTCCCTTGTGTTTCTGACCCACTCTTATTTAGTCTTGTTCTTTCATCCATCTTAATATTAGTATAATTGATCCATTATGATTATAATTTTATGGTAGTATTTGAGAACAAGTAGAATGTGATTTATAATGCAAGTCATGTGAAGTTTAGGGAACGACACTGTACTTAAATACATAAACAACAAACTGAGATGTTCTATCTATATTTGTATCTATGTATCTATCTATATCTATACTATATCTATCTATATCTATATCTATACTCTCTTTAAAACTATGATGAATCTTGAGTCTTTGCATTTTGTGATGTTAGTTTTTTAAATATGCCTAAAATGCCCTCTTGTACTATGTTAAGATCATTGTATGACGATTGAGTAAAAGGGTAGTTTAAATGGTTTTGTATGAGGAATTGATTTATTTTAATTACCAGCATAATGTAAATTCAATGAACTTTACAAGGGAAAGTAAAGAGTTTTGTAATGGTTTCATATGAGAAATTGAATTACCAGTATAATGTAAATTCAAGAATTTTACAAAGGGAAGGTAAAGAGTTTTGTGATTCAACCTCAATTACAATATAATTAATTGCACTATCGCACAAAGTGCAAAACATTACCCTTTTGAATTTCTATTCTAATCATGATTCTGTTAAACGTATTGTATCCAATGCAATTGTAATCAAATAATCCTCCTACCACAACTCTTTTACTTCCAATACTCCCTCTTCCCTCTTGAATTATTTTATAATCACAATGCAATTTCAATCTATTGTGTGTGTGTGTGTCTATATATATATATATATATATATATATATATATGTATATAGTCATACAAAGCAAATGTATATATTTTTTATGGTTGCTGAGATGGAAATGGCAGTAGAGCGAAATTTTGGATCCATAAGCTAAATTTACTTCCCCTAGAGTATCTATGACTAACTTAGCGAAGGAAAGGATATCGGGATGGAACGGAAGATGGAACTGAGGACGAACAAGAGATGGTAACTGGGATGATCTTAGTAGCACTAGGTCCATACAGATGATTAAACAAAGTTGTGGAGATGCTTGAAGATAAATTGAACTCCTTAGAAATGCCTCGCAAGTGTTTCCTGTGTCTAGCTGATACACATGAAGATTTGGAACATGACATAGAGCCTAATTATCAAGACTTGCCACTTTTACCCAGTAACTACAAAGATTCAACGATCATGGATTCACATAACAGCTAAAAATTGGCCCCTATATGCGTCATGCATACACTACGGGCATCTCCTTTTTGCATGAGTTTGGATCAACTTATGCAAACTGAATAATAACTTGAAAGCTGGAACATGATTCAGTTTGAATTATCCTTAAAATTTTGGGATAATTTCACTTATCTTCCCTTATACCTGGCCGATCTCCTCAGGTTTCAATAATTATACTTACTATCTTTGGGCACTTGAGATTAGTACAATACCCATGAATGTAACTATAATTACTTTAGAAAAAATTACATGAATATAAAAAAGGAAAAAGAGGAAAAAATAAAAAGAAGAAAAAACCTTACCAGTACTTTAATTGCTTTTGAGAATGTAGGTTCACGTATACGCAAAATTTCTATATTGATATGATCATCTCATTTTCATAATGGTTATCTTGTTTGTTTATGGGATGTTTTGGATAAAGATAAAGATGTTGAAGATAGAAGGTATACTGGAGTATATAACTAGTTGAGTATACATAAAATTTCTAAATTGATATGATCATTTCATTTTCGTAATAGTTATCTTGTTTGTTTATGAGATGTTTTGGATAAAGATAAAGATGTTGAGGATAGATGGTATACTAGAGTACATAACTAGTTGAGCGTTGAGTGGTAGTACGTGGACAACATTAAGCCTATTTTGACTTTATATTGGACTAATTAATTTATTACTTTTAAGAAATCTTCTTATTTTTTAAAAAAAATTAGAGCCACTTTAGGATATTTAGTTTTTTTTTTGCTTGCATCAGCAAAATGAGGTCTTTTTGCTACCAAAACTATTAGAATAAGGGAAGTAAGTGTAATTACTAAAACCTGAAAGGAGCTAGAATAATTACGATAAACCTCATAGAAGGCATGTGAAATTATCCTTTAATGATTTTTACAATGTTGTGCAGTAATTTCTTATGCCCTCTAGGATTGAGCCTCAATAATTAGTAATTTCTTGTGCACTAATTTTTAAGCCCGAATATGAATTAGTTATGCGTGAACTTTACTTCAAAGTAGTATGGATTGCAACAAATACGTTGACACCCAATCTATTGTTCTCCTACATTTTTCTAACTCTTTTCCTTATTATTAATCATCAATTATTAGATTTGTCTTCGATGGAAATCATCAAATATTCATTTTCATTATTAAATTTGTGTTACATGGAAATCATTTAATTATAGTCTGTAGTATGTAATTGCGAGACCGTTTACTCAAAGTCATAGTATACATTTTCTTTTGGAATTGTTGAATAATTAATATTGCACTACATGGTCAATTTCATAGTTTTCAATCTTATCTCCTTTTTGGGTTGAAAACTATAGACTACTCCATTACAAAGACAAATGCAAAGTTTGTGTTGGTAAGATTCACGAATTATTATGGCACTAATAAATCAATCACCATCAGTTTGCTCTCTACTTGTTAATCGTCATTGTCATCTTAGCTGATTGGCAGTGGAAATTGCAAGTTCTTGCTTATGGCTCCGCTCTTATACTTTATGGTTTGGAAAGCCACTCAATACAGCTCGAGCTCCTTACAAAATAAAAGTGTGCATTTTTTCTCTTTGACATTTCAATAAACGTTAAGGGCCAAAATCAATTAATTTGAATGTTCATTTTTGCTTATTATTAGATTTGTGTTACAAGGAAATCATTTAGTCATAGCATATAGTATGCAATTGTGGGACCGTTTACTCAAATCATAGTATTCGTTCTCTTTTCAAAATGTTGAATAATGAAGATTGCCGTGATCTTCAGTCTATATACCCCGTTTCTAGGTTTGAGAGTATTGACTATTACACTGCAAAGAAAAATGCAATGCTATGTTTGTAAGGTTCATGAATTATTATGTCACAAAAACATCAATCATCATCAGTTCGTCTCTACTTGTTAATCGTCATTTTTGCTTACTTGGTTACAAAAGTGCAAGTCATTGCTTTTGCAGTTTCGCTCTTGTACTTTGTGGTTTAGAAAGCCAGTCAATAAACATTAAGGGCCAAAATTGATTCACTAAATGTTCATTTTTGCTCATTATTAAATTTGTGCTACACGGAAATCATTAATCATACTTTGTAGTATGCAATTGCTGGGACCATTTACTCAAGTCATAATATTCATTTCTTTTTGAACTGTTGAATAATAAATATTGAATTACATAGTATAATTCTGTAGTTTTCAGTCTGTATCCCGTTTTTGGCGTTGAGGCTACTGACTATTCCACTGCAAAGATGCAAAGCCAATGTTGGTAAGGTTCCCGATTATCATGGCACTAATAAATTAATCACCATCATCTTCCACTTGTTAATTGTTATTTTAGCTGATTGGCACTAATAAATTTATCATGCTATTTTATGACTTATATACTCAGGTAATGTTTTGTGGTATTGGAATGGTTGGTATGTGATTTGATTAGTCTTGTGTCTTAGTGTAGCTTAGGGCATGGCTGGCGGGTGCCACATTCCCCGGGCGTGAGGCGTGACACGAATAGTTCCTTCAATAATAAAATATCATTGCCGAGAGTAGTTTGGCCAAAGGGGCGAGAGCTTCATTCTTCCTGTTTATAATCATCTATGACACTACTTAGAAATCGGCATGAACAAAAGTGAAATTATTTGCGTGTAAATCTAATGAGTGCAAGCCAACCCAGTATAGAAGTTAGACTTGGGTGGCCCCTTCCATCCCATATTATGGGAACCTAAAGTTTGTTCAACAATATAGTCGGTGATTTCCCATTCCCTACGGCAGATATTTCCATTTAGCCGAGATATTGCACATCTTATTCAATGCCAAAGTTTCTTGTAAGCTTAACTCTTTTCATACATCAAGACATTCTGTTGGTTGGTAGAAATCTATCAGTTTTCTAAGCCCGTAATAGATCAATTAATTAGGTTCCTGTCAAAGAATCAGCTGTTTGCAGTTATGGATTAGGTGAGCATGATGACTCTTTTGTCTATGTTGTTGGATGAGTGCAATAATGGGATCTGAAAGATGGTATTTGTCAATCTTTGGCTTCCTGACTATAGTTGGGCTCGCTTATTCTCAACCAAGTTTCGTAGAGTTTTTCTGCTCAAATGATGTAGGCAACTACACACAAAACAGCAGATACCAGACTAATTTGAACACCCTTTTTTCTTCCCTTTCCTCTAACATTAGTCCCTATGGATTCTACAATTCCTCGGAGGGTGAAGATATTGACAGAGTGTATGCCGTTGCACTCTGTAGAGGAGACGATAGTGATCAGGACTGTCAAGTTTGTGTCAATCATTCTGTCAAAAAGATCGTGGAAGTGTGTCCTTATCGAAAGGAGGCAATTGGATGGTATCCTTATTGTATGTTAAGATATTCGTCAAACAAGAACATCCTTCATAACATGAGCAGAGAACCGAGTTTTAATCGGCAAAGTGCAAAAGTTCTTCCAAATTTGAACCTCTTTTACAGCAGCTGAGTAATTTGACAAACACTCTACGAGATCAAACAGCTGGGGGTTCCTCACTCCTCAAGTTTGCTGCCAGGAAAAATCGATAATGATAGTAATCTTCCGACTATCTATGCATTTACGCAGTGCACACCTAATTTGGATGCTGGAGACTGCAATCTTTGCCTTGGACGGGCTTTAGAAATTTGGCAAAATGCTGTCATGGGAAAGATGGAGCCAGAGTTATTGGACCAAGCTGTAGTTATTGGCATGAGGCATTCCCCTTCTACAATGAGACTGAAATTCTGTCGCGATCACAGCCACAGCCACAGCCACCACCACCTTTGGCGTTATCACAATCGCCTGCACCACCCCCAAAAGGTATTACAAGCAGTCTATTTGGCTTCAAACAATACAGAATACAAAGAAGTATTAATGAGTACATATAATTTTTTCCCGCATACATCAGCAATTGTTGGACAAAAATATCAAATTAGTTAGGTAAGTCTAATTATGCAAATGACTATCATCTAATTGTATTTGACATATGCCACAAGGGAAGTATGTAAATTATCCCTTAATCTGATCTCTTGCAAAATACAGCTTTAATTTGCTCAATACCCTTTTTTTTTTTCTTGGGTGTTGTTTTTTGGGTTTTTTTTTTTTTTTTTTTTTTTTTTTGTGGTTGTTGTTGAGGGGAGGGGGGGGGGGGGGGGGTTCTTTAATTAAGGTAGTGAAACAGAAATCAATCTGAGTGTTTTTAGCAATTTCAAAAGATCATATGTAGTCCTCTCATACAGAACCAAAGACGTCTGTAATGAATAATACACATTAGCTACCTAAAGGGCTTTTTCTTCCGAGTGTTATAAGCGTTCAAACAAAATTTTCTATATATTGCTTCCTGAGGATAACTACATCACATTTTTGCAGGAAAGGACGAGAGTAAGGACTACCATTATCATTATTTGTGTCATCTCTGCAGTAGTTCTTTTAATACTCGTTTTTAGCATTTTCATTTGCCGAAGAAAATGGCAAAACTGGTGGAAAGGAGAGACACATGATGGTAAGTTCAAGGATATTCTTGTCTCATCCAAGCCAACTGATCGTTCTGCATATGTACCACTGTAAACTGATAATACCAATCTTGGTAAAGTGTGTTAGTCCAACGGTCTCAGGCTCAATAGGGAATAATTTTTGCTTGCTTGGGCAATTTAAAGCTTTCTTCATACATCCACAGCATAATACTAGAGCATGACGCAAAAGCATGCATCAAGATTTGAGGAAAAACAAGTATTACTTATTATTCTGTGGCATCGAAAGTATTATTGTGTGATTTCAGTCGGCAATTCAAGTTAATCAAACATTCATTGTTTTGCTGTTGTGAGTATGCAGATGAAATTGACAGGGTGGAAACGGTGCAATATGATTTTGGAGTATTTAGTGCAGCAACAAATAGTTTCTCTGATGCTAACTTGTTGGGAAAAGGAGGATTTGGTGCTGTTTACAAGGTATGCGCTCAAAAAGCTTGATCGTTCCAGCAAATTAAACAGGGCGAAAAAGCCTACATAAACACTTGGTTATTCTCAATTTTGGCAACCTCAATTACTTGATGTCTTATTTAGACCATCCTATCCATTTGGGACCTTGATTTTTACAGAAAAAAGCCACAATTTAGACACTTATATGGGCGAATTTTCATCTCAAATTGTGTTGAAAAAAAGTCTATTGGACTAACATGCATTACACTTTCAGAAGATTAGTGAATTATTTTCAGTGATAAAAAATTTTATGCTAGAAAAATGTCAGAACGACTGAATGAGCTAGAAGTGATGTACTTCATGAACTTGTACTGAAATAGTTTAATTTGTTACGGAAATTGTTCCAAAATTTGTCTCAGGGTACTCTGTCAGATGGCAAAGAGATAGCTGTAAAAAGACTATCTAAAAATTCAGGACAAGGTGAAACAGAATTTAGGAATGAAGTCTTATTGGTGACAAAGCTTCAACACAAAAGTTTGGTTAGATTGTTGGGTTTCTGCCTGAAAAAAACAGAAGGACTGCTGGTCTACGAGTTCATGTCAAACGGGAGCCTTGATCAAGTCCTCTTTGGTATGGTTTTCTGCCTACTATATCTAAAATTCTTGATCTTCGTTTTTTACATTAAAGAAAAAAAAGCTACCCCACTAGTTTACTTGTCATGTTGAAATTAATAGTAGACAAGTGATTATCTTATATCAAATACACAAAAACAACCTCCTGTGAAACATCAAAAAGTCAAACGAGCTTTCTTCATATAGCGATTTTTGTCATTTTATGATACAAATATAAAATTCTCATTATCTATTTGAATAAAAAAATATACTAGTAACAATTTCAATTGACGCAATTAGAAATTTGAGAGTATAACGTGGCTTTAGAAGATAGTTAATTCACTAATTTATATTTAACATTTTGTCCCTATAATAATAATTTTTCTTTGATTTGCATTGTTGGTCAAACTTAGATCCGGTAAAGAAATTATTATTGCCTTGGAATCTACGTTACAAAATCATAGAGAGTGTTGCTAAGGGACTTCTTTATCTACATGAAGATTCTCGAGTGAAGATTATTCATCGTGATCTCAAAGCTAGTAATATTCTCTTAGACGATGACATGAATGCCAAAATATCAGATTTTGGTATGGCCAAATTGTTCCAACTTGATGAGAGTGCAGCCAATACGAACAGAATTGTGGGGATCTAGTAAGTTTTCATGTGTGTAATAACAAGTGTGTGGTAATTAACTAATCATAGCTAATATAACTTCTGATTGTGTCTTCATTAAAATGTGCCTTAAGCCTATTTATTATTCCTAACAATAACAATTATGCCGTGGATATATGTCGCCAGAGTATGCATTGCGTGGATTAGTATCAAACAAGTCAGATGTCTTCAGCTATGGAGTGTTAATCTTGGAAATCATAAGTGGCAGAAAGAATTACTATTTCAGATTTTGGCCAAAATGAGGAGGACCTTCTGAGCTGTGTAAGTATGAACAAATATACATAGTTTTAGCTAGGACTGTAAATAGGGCTAAGGCGGACTGAACTGACCCGTTCGGCTCAAAAAAAAGCTCATGAACTTTACTTTACATTAAGCCGAAATATTGAGCCCATATATATATAATATATATATATATATATATATATATATATCTCTCTGTGTGTGTGTTTATAAGCCTATTGAATTAGTGAGAGTGAAATTTTTGTACCCGATTAATTATATGAGTCGGGACTGAGTTTGTTAAAGCCTGAATCATAGGCTCCAATTGATAGCCCTAGTTTTAGCCTTAATGAACTAAATTATTGATTTGGTTTTATCCTCATGATTGCCCATGTGTAACATTTATCATTGAACTATGTTGAATCCATTTAGGCTTGGAAAACTGGCTTAGAGGAACAGTTTCGAATATAATAGATTCCGTTCCAGGTTGCTCAGATTCAATGCAAACTATACTAAGATGCATCCATATTGGCTTGCTGTGTGTTCAAGACAATGCATCTAGTAGACCAACCATGGCTACCGTTGTTTTGATGCTTCATAGCTTCTCTACGAGTCTCCTATTGCCTTCTGAGCCTGCATATATCACACGAAGCAGCATCATTGCTTCGGAAGAACCTCAGCCTCTTGAAGGTTCAAATTCGAGTCAAATTCAAAGTTCAGCTGCAACTCAATCCTTGAATGAAGTGTCAATAAGTGAGTTAGATCCTCGATGACTTAGAGGATAGAATCTCTATAGAATGTGTGTTTCTTTTTTAGGTGAAAAATAGTTATCAAAAGGTTCACAAATAGAAAAAAAATGTAAACCTCCACCCCAGTGTCATCATTCTAATTTGGTCTAATTTTGTAAAAGGTCTTTCAATTTGAGTTGAAAACTGTGTGTATTATCTCCTTGGGTAACTGTAATGACAAATTTCTGCCTTTTGGCATAGTCTATTCAATGTTTAGCAACTCTAGATTCGAACACTTTATATGAGATTTGTGTATGTATTGTCGACATATAAGTTAGACTGTATTGAAGCCTAGTACATTAGGAGATTATAAAGATTAGGTTGGGAAAAACCATTATTTTATGATTCAACTTGTACATTTCCACTGTTCCTTTGTCAGCAATCAAACTCTATAATTGTATCCATGGAAAATTTTTGTATAGATCTAGTTCACGGCCTCTTTGTTAGACTTTATGGTCTAAAATAGGGTTACGTGAGTATTTTTACATCAGCATACATTACAAAGTCGCATGTGGGGTCATAAAGCCAATTTATGTAAGAATTTTCCATAGGCATGCAAAAAACTAAAGAAATTTAAAAAAAAAAAAGAAGCCATTATTTCTCGTTGTCTTTGTTTTCTTTCAGTCTTCGGTTGAAAAAACTTGATGCGTGCTTTCCTCAATGGTGATATATTCTAATACGAAATTTTTGCTGAATTTACAAATTTAAAAGTCTCAATCTGATGTTAACATGTCCTCAAATTTTGGATAATTTTACACGCTAAAAGAGGATACAGTGCTATAATAGAAAATGAAATGGCAATAACATAGCATTTTTTTTATTTATTACCAAAATGTAGGACACATAGCTTTTCCCCTACTATAAATCCACTTTAGGCATAATAATAAATAACTGGATTAAAAAATTTAATCAATGACTGCAAAACATTGAAGAGGTCTACAAGGTCGAAGCCGGGGAACATCTTCCACACTGCCAGCCTTAGCCTTTGCCAAGTTGGCCTTCATCCAACCTTTAATTAGTTTAAATTGTTAGAGAATATATTGCATCATACGTCCTGATAAAGACCTAAAAAATTTATGGTATTATAAAATTTCAATATTCTATGAAAAGGTAAAAATTGTAGGTCTAATAAAAGTCAAAAATTTTTAACCAATCTTCCTCGGACATTTTCTTGGCTAATTACCTCAACAATATCCATTCAAAGTTCAAGAAAGTCAATGTCCTTCTTCATTTTATATAAGCCCCAATGACTAATAAAACTAAAGAAGGTTCCCAAGTTTTGGTATTTTATCAATCAAAATATATGCTGTTGGTACTTGTAATAATTCTGATTTTCACAACACATTAGCTTAAAGGAAGTATGGTTTGTTTTTCTCCTCAATTATTTTTCTAGTCAACGTGATCATTTCAGGGTACAATTTTATCAAAGAAACCATTTTCAATTCATTTAGAAGTCTTACTCTTGTATCAGCTGAATTTGGAAGTTTTGTAAGGCATTATGGGTAATAATTTTTGCCTCTTTGTGCCATATAAAACTGGAATTTTTCCTCACCAGTTCAGATCATAATAGTGGGCTCCAAAAGATGGTTTTTATCACTCTTTTACATGATCACAAGCCTAGTTTGCCTGACTGTTTCTCAACCAAACTTCACAAGAGTGCAAACAGATTAGGAAATTACTCGCAAAACAGCACATGCCAGGCTAATCTCAACTCCCTTCTGTCTTCCCTTTCCTCGAACATCAATCCGTATGGATTCTATAGCTCCTTGGATCGGGAAAATCTCGATATAGTTAACGTGATCATGCTATGCAGAGGAGATGTTGATCCTCAAACATGTCATGCTTGCATTAACAACTCAGTTCAGAAGCTCATACAGGTGTGTCCCAACCAAAGCAGGCAATTAGATGGTATGATGAGTGCATGTCAAGATATTCAAACAAGTCTATAGTT
>JAMWEH010002777.1:0-19780 GCA_024721245.1 Mitragyna speciosa | reverse complement strand
CAGTTGCATCTGCTGCACACATGTACCCGATGCACAAAGAAATAAGCTTGATGAAAAGGCAGAAATTGGAATTCTAATTGGCTATTGCAGTAGTACTAAAGGCTACCAAGTTTATCAACTTTTGACTACAAAAGTTATATTTAGTAGAGATATTTGCTTTGATGAATATGCAACTTGGGATTGGAGCAATTCAAAAGTTAAACATCCTAAAAGAGCTAAATTTAAAGAACCTTAGGAGGAGAAAATTGATGAGTCAATAGATCATGTTTCGATTAGAGGAAGCAAGACAACTTTGGTAAATCAATTTAAGGACCAGATGAAGCAAGTGTTTGAAATAACTAACTTGAGAGAGATGTCTTATTTCCTTGGCATGGAAGTTGTTCAATCTCAACAAGGAATTTTCATAAATCAACGTAAGTATGCAAGAGAGCAGTTGAAAAAAATTAAAACAGGCAAGTTGCAAATCGATTAACACTCCATTGATGGAAAATGAGAAGCTCAACAAGATGAGTGGAGTGCCAAAGTCGATGAAACTGGTTTATACAGAAGTGTATATACGTTGTTTGATGGTAATCTCACAAGGAAGGTTAGACATTATGTATGCTTTGAGTTTGTTATCCCGATTTATGCATTGTGCAAGGTGATTTACATTATAAAGCTGCAAAACGGGAATCAGGTATGTCAAAGGCATTGCTGATTTTGGAGTTTGCTTCAAAAAATCAAAAAAAACTGGTCTTATATGGCTATTTAAATAGTAACTAGGCTAGTTCATATGACGACATGAGAAGTAATTCTGGGTACTTATTCAGCATATGTTTTGGATATTTTTCATGGAATTTAAAGAACCAAGATATGGTGGCTCAATCTACTACCGAAGCAGAATATGTTTTTACTACTGCAGCTGTTAACCAGGCCTTATGGCTTAGGAAATTCTTGGCTGATATGAATCGTGTTCAACAAGAAGCTACTCAAATTTTTGTTGATAATGAAGTTCCTATAACTATCTCCAACAATCCAGAGTTCCATAGGAGAACTAAGCCCTTCAATATCAAGTATTATTTTTTTTTGAGAAGTTCAAAAAGATAAAGAAATTGTTCTAGTTCATTGTAAGATTGAGGACCAAATTGTAGGCATTTTTACAAAGGCTTTGTCTAAGACCAGATTTGAGCGCTTAAGAAGACAATTGGGAATCTGCAGGAAAAGTGGCAGGGAGGAGTATTGAGATATGCCAACTTTATTAGGCTAGAGAAAAGTGGTGGAAGAAAGGTAGAGATGGCGGAAACAGGAGATGAGAATGACGG
The DNA here is from genome assembly GCA_024721245.1 of Mitragyna speciosa. Taxonomy (NCBI): domain Eukaryota; kingdom Viridiplantae; phylum Streptophyta; class Magnoliopsida; order Gentianales; family Rubiaceae; genus Mitragyna; species Mitragyna speciosa. The sequence goes on along the minus strand of JAMWEH010002777.1, from coordinate 18,479 downwards.
AGAGTTTTACTTGAGGTACTACGAGGGCCACAAGGGTATATTCGGTCACGAGTTCTTGGAGTTCGAATTCATGCCTGATGGCAAGCTCCGCTATGCCAACAACTCAAACTATAAGAACCACACCATGATTCGTAAGGAGGTCTTCGTCACCCCCGCCGTCCTCAAAGAATGCCGCCGCATCGTCGCTGATAGCGAGATAATGAAGGAAGATGATAACAACTGGCCAGAACCAGAACGTGTTGGAAGGCAAGAGCTGGAGATTGTATTGGGGAATGAACACATTTCATGAACTGGCCTTCGCATCTTCTATTATCTTGTTCAGGATTTGAAGTGTTTTGTGTTTCTCTCTTATCTCACTTCACTTCACTTCAAGATCAAACCCATTTAAGTATGGGCCCACGACACTCTGGAAGGGAGGCAATGGGTTTGGAAGTTAATGCGGACAATGGCGGTCATTTGTGTGTTGGACGTCTAAATAGTGTTAACTCTAGTGATTGTTTTTGTGGTTGGTTAGTTTTGCAATTGAAGATCTATCGCATTTACTCTTAGAGTAAAGGGCACCAATAGTATCCAAATATATCATTGAATGTTACATTGGTACCTTATCTTTTAATTGCGTCAATTAAGTAACCAAACTATGTAATTTGTGTCGAATTGATGTCACACTTAATTTTTCGATAAAGTTCATGGCACGTGTCCTCTCCCGCCGTGAACTTTCGCCGTGAGCTCTTTTCTTTGCATTCAACAACTGCCCCCACCATAGCCAAAAGTTATGCCTATATTCCTGCAATCTATCCCATCTTACTAGAGCTATGTACCATATTTCTTGTGCATGTTTACACATAAAGAGAGTGTGCTCTACAGATTCCTCCTCCTCACCACAGCACTAACATATTGGGTCTCCTCTTCCTATCCTCTTGACCATCACCCCTTTAACTGGTAACATTGTTCAAACGTTTCCACACAAAATGCTTTATCTTGTGCTTGGGTAAATTACTATTAACCTTCATGTGGTATCGTCTTCGACCACATAACACTCTTTTGGTTTCAATATGACCATATAACCCTCTATGGTTTTACGAAATGTGAAAAATAGACGAAATCGATGTACAGTCACAGAATATTCTCGAAATATTCTAAATTTCCTTTTATTGATATGGAATATTCCATAACAGTAAGTAGATTCAACATGCCTAGTGTGGAATATTCCATCCACTTTTCACATTTTATAAAACCACAGGGAGTTATGTGGTCATATTGAAACCATAGAGGAGTTATGTGGTCGAAGGTGATACCACAGGGGGGTTAATAGTAATTTGTCCCTTGTGTTTTATGTTCAAACTCTAAACAGAACTGCAAATCCCATCCCTGCTTCTTGCAAAGCTTGTTTCACCTTCCTGTGCCTGTTCACAGCTGGCTTCTTGTTTCTCTTTTGCCACTTACCAGACCTAACAGTCAATTCCCATGCTCAGTGGCTATCCATATTAGCTTATCCTGTCTGCCACCATGCTGATAGGAATCCTACTTATTTTTTCCATTTCCAGCTCACTGAAAATTTGCTACAACAGCTGCCTATTCCAGCACCTATCCATTATTAGCTGGTCTGAAAGAGTGAATCTTACCATCAGCATTGAAAGGTATCCACATGTTAGTCCACACATTCACTGTTTTGCCCCCAACTTTCTTTAACGATCCATAATCAATTAAACTCATAACTGTCAACAAACTTTGCCAAAACCATTTTGAGTTTTTAGGGGACACTGCATGCATGATATTTCCTTTCCTAAAGTATTTAGCTTTCTAGACTTTACTAACTAGCAAATTTGATTGGGTGGTAAGTCTCCAGATTTGCTTAGCTAGTAAAGCTCTTTGAAAGCTAATCCTCCTTTACTTCTCATATTTGTCAGTTTATCCCAGCTTACCCAATGCATCTTCCTTTCACCGTCTGAGACACCCCACCAGAAATTAGACATACTGTTGCTTATCTCTTTCCCCAATTTCTTTGACAACCTAAAACATGGCATGACATAATTTGGGAGTGCTTGAACTACTGACTTTAAAAGTACTTCTTTCCCACTTTGACTCAGCAACTTGTGCTTCCAGCCATGCAATCTCTTTTTTACTCTATCCCTGATGTATCCAAGGACCTGCTCCCTTGATTTGGTCATAACCATTGGAAGGCCTAGATATCTTCCTTGGGTGACGGGCTACACTCCTCCAAGTTCAGCACACACTCAATTTTTCTGCTCCTTTCCTACATTTTTGCTGAAAAGAACTTGAGTTTTGTCCATGTTAATTTGCTGCCTTGATGCATTTCCATATGTTGCCAAAATTCTTTTGACTTCTTTGACTTCCTGCAATGAAGCTTTACAAAAGATAAGGGAGTCATCACCGAAAAGCAAATGAGATAGCAAAAAGCAAATGAAATAGAGTTGGTTCATTCTTGCTAATTTTGATGCCTGCAATTTTTTTTGGGTCTACTGCCTGGTTCACTAACTGACTAGAGGATTAACTGGCATTACGCTTTTCAGAAGCATAGTGAATTATTTTCAGTGACAAAAAATTTTATGCTGAAAAATGTCAGAACAACTTTAGATGTAATGTACTTCATGTATTTGTACAGAAATAGTTTAACTTATTACGGAAATTCTTCCAAAATATGTTTGAGGGTAATCTCTCAGATGGAAAAGAGGTAGTTGTAAAAAGACTATCTAAGAATTCAGGACAAGGCGAAATAGAATTTAGGAATGAAGTCTTAATGGTGGCAAAGCTTCAACACAAAAGTTTGGTAAGATTGTTGGGTTTCTGCCAGAAAAAACAAGAAAGACTTCTGGTCTACGAATTCATGTCAAATGGGAGCCTTGATAAAGTCCTTTTTGGTGTGTTTTTCTGCCTACTATGCCTAAAATTCTTGATCTTTGTTTTTTACATTCAACAAAAAAGCTACCCCACCAATTTACTTGTCATGATCAAATAGTAGACAATTAATTGATTATTTGTATATCAAAAACACAAAAACAACCTCGTGTGAAACATCAAAAAGCACAAAGAAGCTTTCCTCATATAGGGAATTTTGTCATTTTGTAATACAATATAAAATTCTGATTATCTATTTGAATAAGAAGGATAAAAGTTAAACGATTTCAATTGACTCAATTAGAAATTTGAGAGGATAATTTAGGTTTGGAAGATAGTTAATTTATTAATATATATTCAACATTTGATCCCTATAATGATAATTTTTCTTTGATTTGCATTGTTGGTCCAATTTAGATCCAATAAAGAAATTATTGTTGACTTGGGATCTCCGTTACAAAATCATGGAAAGTCTTGCTAAGGGACTTCTTTATCGACACAAAGATTCTCGATTGAAGATTATTCATCGTGACCTCAAAGCTAGTAATATTCTCTTAGACGAAGATATGAATGCCAAAATATCAGATTTTGGTATGGCCAAGTTGTTCCAACTTGATGAGAGTGTAGCCAATACAAACAGAATTGTAGAGACACAGTAAGTTTTCATGTGTATATATTAACAGATACTGTGTGGTAATTGACTAATCATAGCTATTAAAACTTTTATTTGTGTCTTCACTAAAATGTGCCTTAAGCCTATTTATTGTCCCTAACAATTATAATTATGCAGTGGATATATGGCACCAGAGTATGCATTGCATGGATTAGTTTCAAACAAGTCAGATGTCTTCAGCTATGGAGTTTTAATCTTGGAAATCATAAGTGGTAGAAAGAATTACTATTTCAGATTTGGCCAAAATGTGGAGGACCTTCTGAGCTATGTAAATGTGAAAAAATATACACAATTTTAAGCCTTAATGAACTACAATTATTGATACATTATATCGCCCATGATTGCCTATATGCAACATTTATCATTGATCATATCGAATCCATTCAGGCTTGGAAAAACTGGATCAGAGGAACAGCTTCAAATATAATAGATTTCAGTTTCCAGGTTGGCTCAGATTCATTCAAACTATACTGAGATGCATCCATATTGGCTTGTTGTGTGTTCAAGACAATATATCTAGTAGACCAACCATGGCTACTGCTGTTTTGATGCTCCACAGCTTTTCTTCCAGTCTCCCATTGCCTTCTGAGCCTGCATATTTCACACAAAGTAGCAGCGCTACTTCAGAAGAACCTCTGCCTCTTAAAGGTCCAAAAACAAGAAGTTCGGAATGTATTGATTATAAACATTAGATTGGAAAAAACTATTATTCTATGATTCCACTTATGTACATTTTCAGTGTTCCTTTTGTCAACAACCAAACTCTATTAAGTGTATCCATGGAAAATTCTTAAATAGATCTAGTTTCACGACTTCCCTGATAGACTTTATGGTCTAAAATAGGGGCACATAAGTATTTTTTCATCATTTTCTTACATCAACATACATTATTATACTTATATAGCACTATATTAGACTACCAAATTTACTGGTAGGGCTGTAAATCTAATTTATGTAAGAATTTTCTGAAAGCATGCAAAAGACTAAAGAAATTTTTGAATTTTCTTTTATAAAAAAGCCACTATTTCTCATTGTCTTCGTTTTCTTACAGTCTTCGGTTGAACATTGCCTTGATGCATGCTTTCCTCAATGCTGATATCTTCTAATCCGAAATTTTGTTGAATAAAAGCTTCCTTGGTGTTTAAAAACTTCAAGTCTCAATCTGATGTTAACATGTCCTCTAATTTTGGATAATTTTATATGATAAAAAAAGGACAGAGTTCTATAACCAAAAATGGAATGGCAATAACATAGCATTTTATATATATATATATATATATATATATATATATAAAGGAGAGAGTTTTGTGAGTTGTTACATTTTCTTTCATATAGTGCCCCTTACAAAATAAATTAATGACAATATTATGCCATCAAAATTAAACATCTTTTCGTATAATTGTTAGGGCTATTTTTGTAATGCTAATATTGAGTATTTATCTTAAGAATGTATGTTTTATCAAAGCATGTTTACTAATACTAACTATTTACTCAGAATATTAAGTACATAAAAAAAAATATGAGAATGTAGGTTTTATTGAACTATGTTTCCTTAATTTTTTTTAAGGAATAAATTTGTAAATTGGAATCAATTTTAAGTTTTGGAAATTATTTTGAAAATTTTTTAGAAAATAAAAAATAACAAAAAGATTGATCTATGGACATTACTTTATATTTATTGAATTGGTGGATGAATGTATCATCAATAGAATGTGGCTTTTCTCAAGTAGGTTGAATGATACTTCACTTTGAAATTATTGTTTATCATCCTTGTAAAAATTTTTTCTATGTTTCCATATAAATATGTAGGTTTTTTTATTATAAATTTTGTATATATTTTAATATGAATATGTTGAAACATGAATTGGTTAACATTGCTTTATTAAACCTTGGAAAGAAAGGTTGGTGACATGGAAACAAAGCTCTTATGGCTTACAGTGCAACCTTATGAGCCAGTAAAAGCCATTCTATAGCTAGGTAGTACCAATTAGCATCACCACAACCCAGCTTTTATTCCATATCTAGGTTTCGATTGTTGTTAGACTGCCCACTATTGTCTGTTGGACTTGGCCTAAACTTGGCATGTTTTGTTTTATGCCGTTTCGCATATCATCCAAGGTTGGTCTGTTTTCACCTTTGTAATCCCATATAACCATTGTTAATTTCCCACTTGGGTTGTGGGATGATAAAGCAGCCCATAGCCTGTAAGCAATCCCCACTAGGGGTGGGCAAAAATAACCGAAAAACTGAAAAATCGCAATAATCAGTCCATTCCCAACCGAAAAATGAGGGTAATGGAACCGAATTTTGAAAACGGTTAGGTTAACCGAACCACATTTGTAAAAGTGGTTCCGGTTTCGGGTATTGACTTTTAAAAACCGCGGTTAACCGAACCGGTCCATATACACGTCTTAAAACTAATATTTGTAATGTTATAGAGGAATTGAGGAATATTAATTCATTTCATTTTCAAGTTTAAGATTATTTTAAAACTTAAATATCGTATTTAATTTTTCTTTCAATTTAATTTCTTGATGTTAACTAAAAAATTATTTTCATATAATTGAAATACGTAAATTTTTTACTCTTAAAAAGAGCAATCTTTTTTAACCTTTTTTACTTTTAAAAAGAGTGGATGTAAGAGTTTCAATTGTAATTTTATTGCTTCTTTTTTAAAGTAATTGAAATTGTATAAGCATTTTTTTAACTTGAGCAAAGGTTTATGTTATAATATTTTGATCTATTTTGTCAAATTAACTTAAACTATACGATTTCGGTTACCCGCGATACCCGACCCTCTGTAACCAAGTAACCAATAAGTAGTTTACCGATTAATGAAGGTCGGATACGATTTATAAATTAGGCGAACCGGTACAAGCGGTTCTGGTTAGAATATTAGGTGTGTGGACTGGTTATCCGGTCCATGCCCACCCCTAATCCCCACTAAAAATCTAACCAGATTAGTCTTTAAAGAGTTAATGCTGCATTTTCTTGTTTCATGTTCACTATAAAGTAGAACCAGCAAAGACACAAGATGAAAATGACATATCCAATAAAAAAAAAAGCGTGAATATTCCTTTTTACGTGTCCCAAATAAATAAGAAATGAGCTTTGATGTCTTTATAATGGAATAGGAACCACAAAATTTATGCAATCTCCACAACTTTTGCAATTTATAAAATCAAACTTAAGATCGCCAAAGAATTACTACAAGATCCAAATATCTAAGTCAAGACCCTAAAAAATAATTGCACAAAAATTGAATACCCAAATTCTTTTTATCATTCTAAAAATAAACATTGACAGTCCCAAAACAAATAAAGTTAGAAATTTCCTAAATTCTTTTAAAGGAAACAACATGCATCTATAAATACAAATTAAGAACTTTAACACTCATCAAAATCATATTAAGAACTTTAACAGTCCCAAAAATCATCAAAAAGCTCGTGACCTACAAAGTAGCAATCAAAGCCAAAATCCCAAAATATTGTGAGACAATACTTTTCATCTTTTTTTTTTTTTTAATTTGCCGAATCTGATTGTCACATGAGATTTTCTAAAATTTTGGAATATCAATTAAGAAGGATTAATGTACTAAAATAAATAAATCATTAGAATTATATACAACTGATAAATTGAACAATAGATTTAGAGCATTAATCCTTGAATGAAGAATCAATAAGCGAGTCAGATCCTCAATGATTTAGAGCATGGAAGCTTTACATAGTCGCATGGAAGCTTAGGATATTGTTCTTGTGTGTTTCCTTTCTTTTTTTTTTTTTTTAGCTCAAAAATGGGTTGTTAAAAGATTTATAAATAAGAAAAATTATACAAATTTCGACCTCAATGTCATCATTCCAATTTGGTCTAATTTTGTAAAAGGTCTTTTAAATTTGAATTAAAAATTGTGCATATTATCTCGTTCAATACTAGTAATGACAAATTTCAGCCTTTTAGCATATTCTCCTCAATTTATATCAATGGTAGCTTTGAACAATTCGTATGAAATTTGTGTATGTGTTGTAGGCAAACATTAGATTGGCAAAAAAAAAAAAGCATTATGATATAATTCAAGTTATGTCCATCTCCAGCACTATATTTGTACCTCATTTTCCTTTGTTAGCAATCAAAATTTATAAGGGCCACCAGAGAAAATTCTTACATAGGCTCAATCCAAGATCTCAACTACAGAACTTATGATCTAAAATAGAGATATATAAATATTCTTACCTCGCTCTCTTATATTAGTATGTATTACTGTATTTATGCGACGTTCATTTCAATTACAAGATCCACCACAGGCGGAATCATTGATTCGATCTATATAAGAATTTTCCGTAGGCATGACTGGTCCTACTAGTTATAAGAGGAAAAGGCAGGGGTTATGATTTTGTTTTCGACGTGGCCAAGAAATTTGGAGAATTATTGTCCCACTCACACAGGATGTAATCCGATACTCAATAGGAGTGGAACAAAAATCTTTGCTTTTGCTTGATTCATAACTCAAGTAAGCATTCAAAAAATAAAAATAAAGGAACCCAATAAATACTCAAAAATAGTAACCAAAAAAATAATTAAATCTGAACCGAGTGTATAATTTTACAAATAAACTTGGTATTTATATATAATTAAGCAACAAATAAACTCTTATTTTCTGAATAACAAAAAGATTTAAAATAAAAAAAAACACCATAAGAGGAAGGACAAAAATCGATAATGATACTCCAAAACAAGACAGTTTAAATGGATAACAAAATGGTTATAAGGTGTATTTTGTTATTTTTGAGACTATATCTTGAAGTACTACCTTATTAGTCTGTACAATCTTTTGATTTCAAATTTCTTATACACAAAAAGATTTCAAATTTCTTATACACAAACAATTATAGTTTTTCTAAAGATTTAATTTTTGGACAATAGAGCTGAATGTTTGAGAGGCATAGTCCATATTTATTTATTTTCCAAATTTGTGTAATCTATCTTGGATACTACTGTAATAATTTTAGAACTTGTTTTGTTCTAGTCATTTAAGAGAGCCAGTTTGTCTTACTTCCAATTGCATTGTCCTTCCTAATCATTTAACAACCCCTTTGTCCCTATCAAGAGTCCAACAATGAGATACTACCATTCCAAAAAATTAGTCCTGATATTTGAAAATAATTTACATCCCTTGGTGTGTTTGGTTATACATTTATAATTATAATTTTCAAACATTTTTTTGTTTAACTTTTGTATTTCACAAACACACTTATTCAAAAAATGTTGCAGTATTGATTTAAATACCTTATCTTTAGGTGGCTAACTTGTTAACGGTGAAAGTGGCTCATAATTTTGGCAAAGAATCAAAAACATTGACTGTCAACAAATTTGGAGATATTACATGGACACAATGATATATTACATGGACAAATTTGGAGAGAAATTACTAAAACAAACTATTGTAACAACAAAAAATAACTTGCAATTTATCATTCTCATGCCTTTCAAAATGACTTAAATTTATGACAATAATTTTGTAAATTTACTTCATATCAATAATATAGAAAAGCAAGATTTGTGAAAAATATGAAAGCTAAATAGCTACTAGAACCTAAAATCTTAAAAATAAACAATTTTTAAAACATCAGTTTTATTTGATCAAATAAAGTTGTCGTTCCTTTTTCTTCTTTTTCCCCCCCTTTTTGATACATAAAACAAAGAATGATCATAACCAAATTGAAAGTAAAAGCGTGATTTTCTATCTTTTTATTATGAGTGAATAAGAAGAATTTTTTTTCCTTTACATAGATTTGAATAATCTTTTACTCACAAAACTTGATGAACTTGTACTTAATAATTTTATCTGATAATTCTTTTGGACATCATTATTATGAAACCATCCCATACTTTTTTCTAGAAAAGGCAGAGAAGAATTTTAGACCATTGTTGCCATAGCTTTTATTACTAAAGAAGACAAATAGTGCATTCCAATCATCTTTATCAAATTTGTGGTTTTAATACAAATTGTATATCTCAAAAAATTTAGTGTTAATTGGTTGAATGTCATTTGAGTGTACAAAATATTATCAACCATTCCTATTGTCTATGTGAGATTATGATCACATTACCATAGTTGGTTTGGTTAATTTGCACAAATAACTATATGGGTTATAACATTTTAAATTTTTTGTAAAGATAGTAAACCCAAACAATAATGACTTTTTGTCATAAAAAAACAAAAGATGGAGGGTATGAATCATGATGTAAAGTATATAAATCATATTTATATTTTTTTAAAACATTTTATTAGGTTATTTTTCACTTCAAGACACGTTTCTCTCATCATTTAGTTATAAAACTTTCCAAAAAAAGAAGTTTTTTACATAAACGTTGAGTGAAAAATATACCATCCATGGTTAAGAATTACTCATATTTTGGACAACTTTTAATCAAAAAAACATTATGATTTAATAAAGCTTTAAAATATAAGATGCATCAGACACAAATATACAATACTATTGGCAACAATATATAGGGTGAAAATCAAGACTATCTAAAGCAAAATTTATGGCTCTGTAAAAATAATAAAAAATCCAAGAAATGAAAGTTTTGTCATGATAACTTTTCATTGTGTTATTAATTTATATAAACTATTGGATATAATATTTAAAAACTAAAGTTATGAGTTATTTATTAAGTATTTGCAAAAGAGTTTGGACATAAAGGTACAATAATTGAAGTTGATATGCATACATATAATTATTATCATACTGCTCTAGAAAAGAATGGACATATTAAATGTAATTTGTAAAATATTTTTAAGTAACAAATTAACTACATGATGTAGGCACTATTCTAATTATATCATTGAAATTTGTGATTTGGGATAATTTCACATACCTCCCTTGAGGTTGGCCATAATTACACTCACCTCCCCTCAGGTTTAGAAAATTATACTTACACCCCCTATATTTATACTTTTCATAACAAAACAAGTCCATTTTGATAATGTAACCCAAAAACACCAACCAAATATCTTAAAATATCCCGAATTGCTTTTAAATTGGTCATCTCATTCTTATTAATATATTTGTTTGTAAAATTTTAATAGATAAAATAAATTCATTGAGACTAGTCAGAAAACTGAGTTTTGAAGAAGTAATATTTGGTAGAGATTGAAAATTTGATGTAAGAATATAAGTAGTTTTGACATTTATATGACTAATTAATTAATTTTTTAAAGATTTATTTATTTTTTAAAAGCAATTAAGCATATTTTAAGGTATTTGATTGGTGTTTTTGGGTTACATTATCAAAATGGACTTGTTTTGTTATGAAAAATATAAATACAGGGGGTGTAAGTGTAATTTTAAAAACTTGGGGGGAGGGGAGGTGAGTATAATTATGGCACACCTCAGGGGAGGTATGTGAAATTATCCCTTTTGATTTTAAAAAATCTTTGATGCACACGCAAAACACAATCGATGATCAATGCTTGATATAGTCATCTTTTTGCTTCTCTATACTTCTAAGAGAATAGTAAAATATTTTATATTTTGGATCGAACGAAAAGCCATAAAATCACCATTCCAAAACAAAATTACAAATATCTCTCTTTAGAATTTTGAATCATAATATTACTATGTAAATTATTCTACAAAACTTAGGTTAAAAAAATTAAGGATAAAACTTATGGAACTAAAAGAATACAACGTATAATTGACAAAAAAGTTGATATTGGATTTTGTTATCTTTTTTTTTTATCTGGTGTATCTTACATTTGTATTCTCTTTTCTTTGAGAATAGTTGTCATGTAGGTTAAGAAAATGAAAATAGAAAGAAATTATAGCATCACTATTTTGTATGCTGATATTTTTTCGTGCATAGTATTTCCAAAGATTTACATAAAATGGATATTTAATAAAGACAGAATTGTTCGTTTTTTGTGATAAGAAAACAATACATACCTTGACATTGAGAAAAAATGAAGACAACGATTGTTTTAAAACTAAAACAAATCGAGAAGCAAGAAAAAATGAAAAACTAAAATTTTAAATCATTAATCAAGGTACATAGCTCAAACTAAAAAGCGATTTCTAAAGTCTGTAGTATGTATGTTAGTCTTGAATAATAATTTATATACTTTAATTTTAATTTTAATACTCTAGTTAGACACTATACTCATGAATTAGAACACTTCAAATTTTTGTACAAAAATAGTAAGCCTAAATAAAAAAAACATTTTGATTTTCAAAAATAAAAAGTAGAGTGTATGAATCAAACAATGGACTATATAAATCATTTCTTTTAACCTTTTTGTATTTCTTAATTCTATTTTAGTCCATAATAATAACTTTAAAATCTAAATTTGTTTTACACAAAAGAAAATATACAAAGATAATAATGAAGAAAAAAATTATACAATGATTTGAAAAGATCCAGAATCAACTAAAAATAATTAAAGAAAGTAGTAATAAAAAAAAACAAAGATAATCAGAAGACATACTTTAAAAAACATTAGTAGCCTATAAATTTTGCATATTTATGTAATTATTTAATTACTTTTATATCAAGTTATAAAGGTTTAAAAAATCAAATAATTTTAAATTTTAGTTCACTAGAACACTTCATCGAACACATGCAAAGCTAAGTAGTTACTTAATTAATATTCTATTAACTGGAGAATTGGTTTTACTATGGAATATTTGTTTTCTAACTTAGAACAAAAGTTGACCCTTTTCAACCCTTACTGCTGCTTAATTTATTCCTTGCCTTCAAAAGAAATTTATGAGTGGTTATTTTAATTTAAAGCCAAAACAATATGGCCGACCAAAAAAACAAAGAAAAAAAAGACTCGCATGCATAGTAAGAGAAAATGGACGGAATCATTACTCCGTCACATAATACTCCACATATGTTTCTTATAATCTGCTACTGATGCGGAATATATTGTGATGTCGCACGCATAGTAACATATTTCGAGATTAAATGTGGAACATTCTATCTATTGTTCACATTTCATAAAACTATAAAAATTAATGTCCATAAACTAATAAATCATTGGTTAATGAATGATCCCTTTCCTCTTTTTATCTTTTGATCCATGTCAACAAAAAATAAAAATAAAAAAAAACCTGGGTGATTGATTAGATAATTCAACCAACTCCATATTGTATGATTCAAATAACTAATTATAGATTACGTAACTCATTTTTAAGTTTTGAGCTTAACTAATAACTATATATGGGGGACAAAAGAATTCAAGTGGTTATTTTCAAAGAAAATTTTAAAAATAAAAAATAGAAGTAATAACTAAGTGAAGGAAAATGACAGATGAAATCAAGGCAGTGGTGACTTTTTAAAATGGTGATCACCAAAATGGGCTTCTTTAGCTTTAGGCCTTTTTCTTTTGGGGTTGAAGTTATTGAGTTTCGGCCCACCCACACACACAATAGAAGAAGCTGGCCACCAGCTTTGGGCCAAGTTTCTTGCTATTCTTTTTTCAGTTTTAGAGAGGTTCAATTGATTATATTTCAGCTAGTTAATGTGCTTGATCATATTTCATTTAGTCCACACTACATAAATGAAGCCTTTATTTGTTATTTGTACGAAAGTTTGTTAGGTTGTCTTCACGTCATATTTGGTGCAGGGTTAAATTAGTTATACCTCAAGTAATATAGTATAAGAGAAAAGCCTTTAGATAGTTTTAGAAAGTTAAATAAAAAAAAGTTTTTAACAAACATTTAATGAAGTAAGAAAATTTTAAATTATGAATATTACATGATGATGCCATTTACTTGTACAATATTATCTGCTATGTATAATATTATTGTTATTTTAAAGTAGATACTTACAATATACCCGAATTATAGTCTACTACTTTTAAATATTCATTGATGAGAATGAGCAAAGAAAACTTCTTGAAATTTCACCAGAAAGAATCAACCAAGGAAGAGAATCGAATTTTGCCAAAAATATTAAAAAAAATTCACTCTTCCTATTAATAACTTACTCCTTTTCTCACTTTTCCAACCCTCAACAAAAAAAAAAAAAAAAAATTGATTAAAAGTTTCTTCATGTTCAAAATTAACCAAGGAAGCAGGGAAATCAAGAATCACGGCAAAAATATCAGTGGTGGAACAAAAAATTGACATCTCATATTAAAATGTTGTCAACAAACTTGCACCAATTAGCCATAAAATAACTTATCAAAGAAGAGAAAAAGGATGCTCGATATAATTGATATACAAAATTGATATATATATATATATATATTAAATATATATATCCCAAAAATAATGATTTAACATCTCAATTAACACTTGCAAAATTTGCAAGAGAATTCAAAAATTCTGGCTTTTGATAAAAAATATTTATTTTTATATTTAACCTCAGGTTAGGAGATATTACATGTGTATATTATGGACCACGCTCTGCTCGCTAGTAAATCCAAATTATGGTGTGAATAATGATATATCCAGCGAATAATTAAAAACAGAAAATTGGCAATACGCACAATCTGGGGTTTGAAAATTGGAGTCCTCACGTGCTTCTGAAGTCATGCCCACAAGCCTCACAAGCCCGATGGGGGAGAGCACCTCAAGTGCCAATGATGATGGATGATTGTTGGAAAAATAACTGAAAAGTACCAAAATGAAGGCCTGGCCCACAGCTAAAAAAAATCATCTTTGATCAACCAAGCCCAATTATAGCCAAAGAATCCAAAAATGAAGGACGGGTTGGACCAAAGTTTAAAAAAAAAAAAGAAAATCCTCCTTGTGCCACTTGGCACTCAAGGAGATAAAGTTTTGGCTCCATAACACCTAGCATAGTCCAAAGGTCAATGAATTAATCTGCATTAAAAAAAATTAATGCAGACTACAAAATAAACTTATCCTTCCAACACTTGAAAAATGGATTAACAATTAAGGAATGTTCATTTTTCAGAAAATGGCCCTAAACAGTCCTTTAATCCATTTTAAGACTCTTACATTAAAAACACCATGCTACATATAACTTTTCAATTGAAACATCAAAAATAAAAATTTAAAACTATCAGTAGTAAAGTTAAACTATTGAAAAATCAATCATTCCTGTTAGCATAATTGTAGCCTTATTACGTTAGCATAATTATAGCCTAATTAGCTTGATTGTTATTACCTTGTATAGAAATTGTCTAGGTTCATTGCTATTTAGGTGTCTAGGTTCATTATAACATGATTGTAGCCTAATTAACTTGATTGTAGCTTAATTAGCTTGATTGTAGCCTGATTGTTATTACCTTGTATAGAAGTAGTCTAGGTTCATTGTTGTAGATGTCCAGATTCATTTTGTAATGCCTTTATTTTGTACAAATTAATAACAAGCAACAAACAATTCTTTTCATAATTCTTAGTCCTTTTCTGTTAACATGGTATCAGAGCCATTTAACCTGTGTTTTCTATAATTTTTTGCTTGCATAATTTCCCGACCGTATTCTTTAGTTTCCTTTACTTTGACCACTCTGTCACAAAATTTGAAACTCTTCATCATGGAAAAATCTGATATTTCAAAACCTATTGCAACTGTTTTAACTGGCTCAAACCATAATCTTTGGGTTCAAGGAATGAAAAGTTTCTTGATAGGTCGCAAGCATTGGCAAATTGTTACTAGGGATATCACCAAGCCCATTAGAGAGCCAAATGAAACTGATGCAAAATTTGCAGATCGTCTTGAGGACTGGGATAGTAGAAATCACCAAATCATCACATGGTTTCGTAATACCTCAATCCCATATATTCACATTCAGTTTGCTGATTACGAATCTGCGAAAGAAATCTAGAATTTTTTGGCTATCAAATATCAAACCACTGGACTTGCCCACTATTACCAGTTGTGGACAACTCTTCATAATCTGAAACAAGAGTCAGGTCAATCTGTGAATGATTTTCTTGCTAAAGTTCAACCGATTTGGAATCAAATATCTCAGGCCAAAATCAGTGAAGATCATCTTCATCTCATTTAGGTTCTTATGGCTCTTCGACCTGAATATGAAGCTGTCCGATCCTCTTTACTACATCGAAATCCACTCCCATCATTGGATACTACTATTCAAGAAATTATTTTTGAAGAGACTCACCTCAATCTGGACAAAACTCCTCAGTCGACGTAGTTCTTGCAACTACCCCGATCTGTACATAAAAAATCTGGCAATCAACCTTGTAAGAATTGTAATCAAATTGGTCATGTCTTTGCTAATTGTCCTACTGTTGAATGTAGATATTGTCATGGTTTTAGCCATATTATTGAAAATTGTCTCACACGTCCTCCATACCTAAAGGGGAGGTTCCCAAGTCTAAGAATGTCTCAAAGACTGGATCTTCTTCAGTCACTGCTGTTGCTACTACTGAGGGTTCTACTACTATCACGAAAAGTGATTTTGAAACACTACTCAAACAGGATATCTCTTCCAATACATCTACTGCAATGTCTGCCACTCTGGGTAATTTTCATTGGTTTTTTGACTCTGCATGTTACAAGCATATGACCTCTAACAGTAAACTTTTACCTTTTGCAACACCTGTGTCTTCCTTACCACCAATCCACACTGCAAATGACATTAAAATGAATATTACTCGTACTGGTCACGCTTCTAGCACCAATCTTGACCTTCCTGAAACCTACTATATCCCTAACTTGACTCTCAATCTTATCTCTGTTGGTCAGTTGTGTGAAAAGGGATTATATGTTAACTTTTCTCCTTTTGGTGTTTAGGTACAGGATCCACAGACGGGACAGATTCTTGAGACGGGTCATAGGGTGGGTCGATTATTTGAGCTTGAATCTTTTCACCTTCTTTCAAAACTTGTGTCTGTAGCTACAACCACTAAATCTTCCATCCATCAATGGCATTTGCATATTAGTCATGCCTCATCTAGCAAAATTCAGTCTTTAATTTCTCGTGGATTATTAGGATCTACAAAGTTTGAGTCTTTTAATTGCTTAAATTGTCAGCTTGCAAAACAACCTGCTTTGTCTTTTAATAATAATGATTCCATTTCAGATAGTTCTTTTGGTTTAATTCACTCTGACATTTGGGGTCCTTCCCCTATTTCTTCAGTAAATGGTTTTTCGCTATTTTGTGTTATTTATTGATGATTACTCTCAGTTTACTTGGATATATTTTTTGAAACATCGATCTGAATTATCGCAACACTTACATTAAATTTGCAAATATGATCAAAACTCAGTTTTCTTGCACCTATAAAAATTTTGCGAACAGATAATGTAATGGAATATAAAGATTCTTCCTTAACTTCAATTTCTTAGTCAGCAAGGCACTATTGTTCAATGTTCCTGTCCTCACACCTCCCAGCAAGAATGGACGAGCCCGAGCGTAAGTATCGTCATATACTTGATTCTGTTCGTGCCTTTCTTCTTTCTACCTTATGTCCAGAAAAATTTTGGGGAGAAGCAGCTCTTAATGCTGTCTATACTATTAATCAACTTCCTTCCATGGTTCTCCATAATTTATCTCCTTTTGAGAAGTTGTTTAGTAAATTGCCTGACTATTCACTCCTTAGACCTTTTAGATGTGCATGTTTTGTTCTTCTACAACCTCATAGACATACAGAATTAGAACCTCGTGCTCGTCCATGTTGTTTTCTCGGTTATGGTATTGAACATAAAGGTTATCGATGTTGGGATCCTACATCAAATAAATTACGTATTTCTCGTCATGTTACTTTTTGGAAAAATACCATGTTTTCATCTCTTTTTAAATTTCATCAGTCTGTCAATAGTGAATCTTTGTTTTTTACTGATTCTTCAATTGAGTTGTTTCCCAGTTCTGATCCAGGTGGCTCTAATGAGCTCAATACTCGACCTGCCTCACCTGCTTCTATTGAACCTGTGTCGGTTGTTAATCCTGCACCTCTTTCTACACCTACTCATGATATTACTCGTCATTGTTCTACTCGGGTAAGAGAAACTCCTCATTATCTTTTTGATTTCCACTTCTATTCTGCTATTGCAACTCTCCATGAGCCTTGCTCTTATCGTGAGGCAAGTACTGACCCTCTTTGGCAACAAGCTATGACTGAAGAACTTCAGGCTTTAGAGAAAACTCATACTTGGGATTTAGTTGATCTCCCTCCAAACATGACTCCTATTGGCTGCAAATGGGTCTACAAAATCAAGACCCACTTTGATGGAACTGTTGAGCGTTACAAAGCACGCCTAGTAGCCGAGGGGTACACTTAAGAGTATGGCATAGATGGCATAGACTATGAAGAGACGTTTGCTCTGGTGGCTCGATTAACATCTGTCCGCAATCTCTTAGTTGTTGCTGCAGTTCGTAAATGGAAGCTTTTTCATATGGATGTTAAAAACGCTTTTCTTCATGGTGATTTGACTGAAGAAGTTTATATGCATCCTCCTCCTGACTATCATACACCTCATAAAGTTTGCAAACTTTGAAAAGCTTTGTATGGACTAAAGCAAGCCCCTAGAGCCTGGTTTGCCAAATTTAGTTCCACTCTTGCTCAATTTGGTTTTGTTTCTAGTTCATATGATTCTACTTTATTCATTCGACGGATTGATGGTGGGATTATCCTTCTGTTACTTTATGTTGATGATATGATAATAACATGAGATGATACATCTGGTACTTCAGAAGTACAACGTCATCTTAGCCAGCATTTGAAATGAAAGATCTTGGTTTACTTAGCTATTTTTTGGGTCTTGAAGTTTCTCAAAATCTTGACAGGTATTATCTTTCTCAAGTCAAGTATGCATCTGACTTACTTTCTCGGGCTGGCATCATTGATAGCAAAACTGCATCAACTCCCTTGGAACTCAATTGCAAGCTTACACCTCTTGATGGCACTCCTCTTGCTAATCCTACATTATATCGCCAACTTGTTGGGAGTCTTGTTTACCTCACTATTACTCATCCTGATATCTCATATGCTGTTCATCTAGTCAGTCAATT
>JAMWEH010001379.1:0-25211 GCA_024721245.1 Mitragyna speciosa | reverse complement strand
CCCCCCCCCCCCCCCCCGGGGGTCCCCCCCAAACCACAAAAAAAAAAAAAAAAAGTAATTAGCAAATTAAAGCTATATTTGAGATCATATTAAGGGATAATTTACATACTTGTGACGTGATAAATACAATTAGATCATAGTCATTTTAGACTTATACAACTAATTTGATGTCTCTGTCCAACCTTTGCTGAAGTAAGAGGCAAAAGTCATATATATTCGTATAACGAAACGAGTCTTTGTATTTCTGAAGGTAAATAAACTGCTTGTAATACCTTCTAGGGGTGGGGCTGGTGGTTGTGATAATGACAAAGGCGGCGGTGGCGATAATGCCAAAGGCGGTGGTGGCGGTGGCAAAGGCGGTGGTGCTGGTGGGTGATATAACGCCAAAGGCGGTGGTGCCGGTGGCAAAGGCTGTGGTGCTGGTTGTTGTGACGACGCCAAATGCTGTGGTGGCGGCGGAGGTGATGCAGGCAGTTGCGTGGCGATGTCCAATGCCGTGTTGGCGGCGGCGGCGGCGATGCAGGCAGTTGTGGCGGTGGTGTTGGTGACAAAAAACGGTGGTGGCTGTGTCTGCAATACGATCACATTCTCATTGTTGAAGGGGAACACCCCATACCAATCACTACCGCTTGGTCCAATAACTCTGGCTCCATCTACCCCATGACAGCATTGTGTCATAGTTTTAAAAGCCCATCCGAGGCAAAGATTGCAATCTCCAACATCTAAATTAGGCGTGCACTGCGTATATGCATAGATAGTCTGAACAATAGTATCATTCTTGCTTTTTCCTGCAGCAAACTTGAGCAGTGAGGAACCCCCAACTGTTTGCTTTCGTAGAGTGTTTGTCAAATTACTCAGCTGCTGTAAGAAAAGGTTCAAATTTGAAGGAACTTTTGAACTTCGAAGATTAAAATTCGGTCTTGTGGTCATGTTATGAAGGATGTTCTTGTTTGAATATCTTAACATACAAATAGTATACCATCCAATTGCCTCCTTTTGATTAGGACACAATTCCATGATCTCATTGACAGAATCATTAGCACAAATTTCACAATCTTGATCACTAGCATCTCCTCTACAAAGCGCCATGGCATACACTCTGTCAGGATCTTCACTGACGGAGGAATAGTAGAATCCATAGGGACTAATATTAGAGGAAAGGGAAGAAAGAAGGGTGTTCAAATTGGCCTGGTATGTGCTGTTTTGTGCGTAGTTACCTGCATCATTTGAGCAGAAAAACTGTGTGAAATTTGGTTGAGAAACAGTAAGACCAACTATAGTTGTCAGGAAGCCAAAGAGTGACAAATACCATCTTTTAGAGCCCATCACAGCACATTTGCACTCATTTAACAAAATAGACAAGAAGAAAGAAGAAAAAAAATCATACCCCATGATAATCAGGAGTTCAAATTTCGGGAACAAATTAGAAGATGCATAACTGAATTGAACAAAACTGATTCACTAAGGTTTGGAAAGCCTGGAGATGAACTTTTATAGTGTTTATCAGCATTTTTACCAACCAAATGTTCTAACTTGCTAGTCACTGGAAAATGGTAAGTTTTGATGTGAAAAGTGATAATTTTGTGTGAAAATTTATTACTTTCCTTAAAAAATTTGGTGCTCAATTTTCTATCAAAGTCAAGGGCAAAAATGAAAACACAGACATGTTTTCCTCCATTAAAAAGGAAAAATTTATCAATTTCTCTCATTTTCACCCAATCAAAAATCTTAATTTTAAAATTATCAAATCTCCAATCCATTAACAAGCACTCGTGAATGATTATCTAGGATCCAATTGGCAAACTTCACTTTTTTAAGAGAGAAAAACTTGTGTATTTACATTTTTGCCCCTGACTTTACCGGAAAATTAAGCAAAAATGAGCTCTAGGACTAATTAGGACATTTTTTTTAAAATTTTTGAGGGACTACTTTAACTAATTTTAAATATGAGGGACTAAAAAAAATTTTTTATGAAAATGTGAGGGATCAAATTGACAAATATTCCTTCTTGGGAATTATAATGTTGCAGAGCAATACTGTTTTGATGGATAAAATATTATGAATGATATTTTTAGAATGTGTTTTTAAAATAACATTTTTAGCAGATGTATCTGTGAGATTAAAAAGAATTCTTAGAAACTTGTCTAAAAAATGGGAAAAAAATCATACCAAAGCACACCAAGAACTTTAATACTGTAGTTTTTTTTTTTATGGATAAAACAATGACTTTTTTAGAAAAATAGTTTATAGTCGTGGTTGTTGAGTAAATGTAGTTGCGTGATAAAAAACAGTTAAAAATATATTTAAAAAATTAACTTTTTAAAAAATTATACCATCAGTGTTTTAATCAACTAGAAATGGCAATATAGGTTATATTCAATAGTCCCATATTGGTCATGGGATCAATATGAGCAAGAGTAAAATAGGTTAGGCCTATTTTGGTACTGCCTAAATACCCAATAGATCCTATTTTACTATTTTTTAAATTACATTTTGCTTATTAGTCAAAATATTTTATTCTATTAGTTTTCTTATTTAAATCCATTATTTTTTTTACATAATTTATTTTGATGGTTAAACTTGGTAAAAATTCTACACTTCCCTCATTTTATGTTATGTGATAATTTTTCAAGCTAAACAAAATTAACTAGATATGAAATTAACTAAAGAGAGAAGAAAATTTCTAATATGAGAGTTGCAAGTCATTTTAGGAACAAGTTCACATAATTTTCATCGCACAAAACTTAAGGAAATCTTTTACTGATATCACTTAACTTATTTAAAATGTGCATGTGTGTTTATATATATAGACATATACATAGACATATACATATACATATACATATATACACACACATATATTGTTAGACAGATCATTGGGTAATTTGGCAAGCATCACGGACGAGTGAATTTCCACCGCCTACAGCCGTGTCTGTAACAAGGTTTCACCTGCCACACGCCAAGCGTTTGCTTTTCCACAAACAAACCAGCCAAACAGTAATACACCGCAGTCTACATTCTTTTTTGATTTATTTCCATAAACCATGGAGTCCTAATTTTGAATACGTATTATTAGGTATATTCTCAATTAGATATAATTTCATATTTTTAATACTCATCTTGCCCAAATTAAATTAGGGTATGGAGCCACATTATGTGGTCTTGGTCTTGGGATTAAATTGCCACCTCTATAATCAGCCACAAGTCACGGAGAAAAATGTATTATCATGTGCCGTGTGAACTGGTATGCCATGATTCAATTAATACCTAAATTTAAGTAGCAAAAAAGACAAAGTCCGGATTTTTGACTGTATATGTAGACGACGGGAAGGACAAGAAAATGGGGATCCTTCATGGAGTAAGAAAGAAAATTTCAGCAAGCACTGGGACGTTTTGACGGGGAAAAGCAAAACTGATGCAGTTGTGGTTGTGGACGGTCTTAGACGTGAAGAAAGCCAAAACTATCAAAGCTCATTTCCTCATAGACGTTCATTTGGTGTAGAATTTGTTGTTCTTACCATATTATTTCTTTTATTAGATTTTTTTTCTTTTTCTTCTCTTTTCTTTCTTCTTTATTTTTTGGTTGGCCGTACTGTTTTGGGTTTAAATTAAAATAATTATACATAAATTTCTTTTGAATGTAAGGAATGAAGGAAGCAGCAATAAGGGAAATTCACTCTGCCTGAATCCTTGTTCACTCTGCCCTGAATCCTTGGACAATCTTTTCACAGTTATTTCTTGTCCATACCAAAAGAGTACCTTGAGACAAATTGGGGAAACGTACAAAACGAAAATCAAACTGCTTCTCAACGCAAGAGTAGTGTGGTACTTGAATATTTTACTAAATTATTTAGTTGTAAAATTCTTGATTGTTGAAAATAAGCTTGATGGAATTAGTGACTAGCAATTGACAGAACAATCGAATATCCAATATCTTTTCGTGAAAATAACTTAGCGGCCATATTAGTTGTTTGCGCTGTCAAGTTCTGTGGAAGTATATATACCTTGTAAACAGCACCAAATCCTCTTTTTCCTAATAAATTAGCAGTAGAAAAATTATTGTTGCTGCTCTAATCGGCCATCAATTTCTTCCAAAGCTACAACCAAAGAATGCTAGAGTTATTATTCTTAGTCTGGATGATTAGAGACACTGCGGATAAAGAATAATGAACTCTCTTTGACATTTCTCGTAAGCGTGGTTGGTTCTTTAATAGGGAAATTCCAAGAAGACGACATGCTGTAACTTCTTACATATCTAGCTAAATAAGTACTATACAAATATAAATTAGATTGCCCTCTGACTTTTGCCTAACAAATTTGACCATTATAGTTTCAGTTTGCACCATAATAGATATTGCTTTAGTAGGAACGAATAGAGGATCAAGCTGCTAGAGTTTTATAATTCCACCTCAGAAGTTGGAGATTCGAATCCAACCAACACCAATTCCCCTTCTCCCATTATAATGGTATACGTTTGATATAAAAAGAAGAAGAAGATAGAACTTTAATTTAATTGGCGGTGATAAAAACATTTCCTCGAACTTACCATCAAAATCAGCCCTTTCCTCCTCTTTTGCCATTTTCTTCGCCAGATGAAAATGCCATCACAGTGTATTAGAAATACTGCTGCAACGATGGCGCAAATAATGATTATCCATGTCTTATTATTGTTCTTTCCTGCAAAAACAAGATTTTGCAGGATATTGAGAAAGTGGTTCGCGTCATTGAATGTGGGAACATATGCATAATCTTCACAATTAATTATAGGGATCGCAATTTTCGACACGACCCGAAAATACGACACAAACTTAATCCAAAAATAGCAAGTTTGGATTTAAGCTTGGTGGTTCAAGTCGAAATCGGGTCGAACTTAACTGACCCGAGAAGAGAACAGGTCGGGTTTGGGTCGACTTGCGAATAAAAAAAAAATAACAATTTTGTAGCTTTGTTTTACCCATCTACATTCAAACATAAATTTCACCAATTAGATAATTAATCGAATAAATTTTAAGAGAAATTAAAAATTCTATTTAAGTTTATGAAGAGTAAATTGTAAGAGAAATTAAGTGTATGTTAGTGTATGACTTTGATATTAGTATTCCTTGTGCGTGTGAAAAGTGTGTGTTAGTCTCTTTTCTTCTCCTTCTCCTTTTTCCTCTTTTCTTCTTCTTCTTCTATATCTTTTTTTTTTCGGGATTCGTGGGTTGACCCTGTACACACAAATTTCGTGTCTGCGAACAAAAGACAAGAAAAATTGCACAAATTAAATATTATTAATTTGAAATAAGAGTTACAATCTCTGGATAAATTTCTTTACAAAAGAAAATATCCTCTGATTCTTCTTTTCACAAAAATTTAATTCAAGGACCCAAAAAGGCTTGTTCTTGAATTAAATTGAAGTCTCCTGCAATTTGTATGTAGAAAATGGCGATTTGATTCCATTGTCTCGAACACTTGAATCTTGGACTTTCAAGCCTCCAACACGAATGTAGGGATTTGATTAAACTTGAACTTGGACTTGAGGATTTGATTTGCACTTAAACTTGGGCTTGAAAGACTTGAGGGAGAGAAATCTCTAAAGAATTTGGTAAAGTTTTCTCGAAGCTTTTGGAGAATTTGTCATATATCCTCACTTGAGAGGGGAAAGCCCTTATGTATAGCCAAATCTTAGAGTAAAATTGGCTTAAAAGGAAATTCTCTAGAATTTTCTACCAATTTGGGTTGCTTGTGGCTTAAGAAACCCATTTAAAGTAGACTTTAATAAATGGGTCAACCCAAAAAGTCCAATATGAATTAATGAAATTAATCTACTTTAATTTAATGGACGTTATAATCGAACTTGAGGCCCACATATCAATGGTCCAACTTCCAAGTCTAAACATAAATGAATTTGAAGATATTAAAATTTGACTTGAAGTTTACATGCCAAATGTTCAATTTATAAGCCTGGATATAAATGGTTTGAAGATAATAAAATTTGACTTAAGGCCCACATATCAAATGTCCAATTTATAAGTCCAAACATAAATGAACTTATAAAAATAATTTTAATTTAATTTAACTTAATCAAGATCAATTTAATTTGTTTAATATTGACTAATTAAATTAAAATAAAATTTCATCATTTACAAATGCCTCCACTTCAAGACTTGGTGGAGCAATTGCTTGACAATTACCAGAGACGGGGCTTGAAGTCTTTTAAGAAGTCCACCTCATCTTAATAAAATATAGGTATTGTTTACTAAATTCAAAAGCCCAATATTGTGACTCCCTTGCAACGACAATAGCTTTGTTTGAAATTCGGCCTTAATAAAATTTAGCCCAAAATTTAGTCAACAATATGAATTCGTCAACTTCCAAACTTGAATAAAGTGGCAAGTTTAGAGTGCTTGTCGTCCACGTTTGAAACTTGCCTAATCTTAATTGAATTGGCAATAACAAAAACTATCCTAAAAGTTAAAAGTTTTCCCTCTTCTTTGAAAACCACGCATGCATAGTTAGTTTAAGAAAACAACTTTCACTTGCTGAAATTCCCTTTTGTCTTTGGGCAACTTTCCAACGATCATCAGAGTCAAAGCCAGAAATAGCGTGCCAAACAAATTTCCTATACCAAACTTCAGCTGCGCAGATTCCTTAAGCGCATGGTTTCCTTTTCTTTCTTTGGATTGAGCTGGTAATTTCTTCACCTATCAAAACACAAGACTCCTGGAATTAGCTTGGGATCAATTCACAATCTGAATTGCTAAATTCCAACAGATTCCAAATTTCAACTTGCCAAAACTTTTAGCTCCTACTAAATTGCAATCACCATGAAATTTCTAAATTCACCAGCTTGCAACTCTTATTTGAACAGAGTTTTGAGCCTAAATTATCTTTAACTAAAGCTCACAAAATTGCACTGGAAATTGACAGAGAAATCAAATTTGGCAAACTCGTCTCGCAGCACCCCTCTTGCAGGTAACCTTCTGCATGTCTCTTGATAGAATATTTGATCCTTGAGTTTAATCTTGCCTACATCATAGCTCATTCACTGGCATGAATGTTGTTGAAGTCGTTTGTCAATTGTTGTTGAAAATTGGGCCTTCTCCAAATTTATTTGTGGCTGAAATTTTCAACCATTATTCTTGCACTCTAAATATTTGTTGAATGTCCTCAATGAATATGCACAACCTGAATTTTGCATAAAATTTGAGGTAATTCTTTTGCATCCATGCTGTCTTCTTTGAGTTGAAATTCTATTTTCAAAGAATTTACATTCCCACATGATTCTAATGGAATTAACCATGCATACTGTTGCCGTCTGCATGTCATTGTAAAACAATGCAACACTTTAGCACCCCATTCAGCCTTGCATCATCACCAAACGATTCTCGCCAATTACCGAAACAATTGAATCAATCAATCTTGATTCCTTTGTGTTTTTGGGCCCTTTCAATGTCTTTTTTTTTTTTTTCGCACTCCAATTGCTTGCCACAATTACCATGAACTTTTGATTGTGGTCTGAAATTTGTGGCCAAGCAAGAGATTCAACTTGCAAAGTGTTTCTTTTCTTTTTTTTTTTTTCTTTCCTTGCCTACTTTACTGCTGAATTTTTTTTTCGATGTAGAATTCGTGCCTTTTTCAATACTTGATCGTGGCTAAAAAATGCATAGTTGAGTTGTCTTCCATGTGCATGCTTAATAACTTGTTCATGAAAATCCAACTTGCACCATGAGTTGCCATACCCTGGTTGAAAATTGCCCCCTCTTTTTTTTTTTTTTTTGATAAAGCTTCTTAAAAGTGAAATCTTTACTGCTGAATTTATCTTCTTGGCAGTGTGCACCTCAATAAATTCTTAAAAATTGCCATAACTTCTTTCTAGCTTTCTGTCAACTTGCACCAAGTCTAATTTAGCTCTTGACAAATTAAATTTAAATGTCGCCAAGTTAACTTGAAAACTTTGACTTTGAATCAAGTTTGACTTGTGAATTGCATACAAGGCTCAAGACGACAACAAATACACTGCAGGTCAACTCGTTTGCATCTAGATTTCTGCAATTTTGTGTGAGTAGCTCATACCGTACTTATTGAGTCTCTCTTTATTAAATCAAATATTTTCAAAATCACACACTAGAAACTGAAGGTTCAATGATAGCCTTCACTGGCTTGAGAAATTCTGAAGGCGAGAGATCCCAAAGGCGTTAACCTCAATGATAGCCTTCACTGGCTTGAGAGGTCAATATGGCGTTAACCTCATTGATAGCCTTCATTGGCTTAAGGGGTCCCGAACTCGAAGGCGTCAACCTCAGTGATGCCTTCACTGGCTTGAGGGGTCCCGAAGGTATCAACCTCAGTGATAGCCTTCATGCTTGAGGGGTCCCGAAGAGTTAACCTCAGTGATAGCCTTCACTAGCTTGAGAGGTCCTGAAGGTGTCAACTTCAATGATAGCCCTTATTGGCTTGTTCATTAATAAAAGTCACCAAGTGAGTTGGTGCTAAGAAATAGCTCTACTTGCAATATTGTTTGAAACTCACTACCATTTGTTCAACATGATGATTTTACTTTTCTTCCTATTTAGATTTCAATTAGCTTATGCTCATCCATTTTTTTTTTCTTATTGCCTCTATCACAGGTCTAATACCATACCATGATGATGTTCAAAGAACTTGATATTTCAGGCCAAAAACACTTGATTGTTGATCACGCAGATGATGCTAATGATAGTGGGACGAAATTGTTGGTCCATACCGCTATGCACGGAAACTTTGTTGGGAACTAGCCTCATCAAAAGTACCCTCACCTAGATAACTAGACATTTGAAGTACTGCAAGATGATGACACAAAAGTTTATTCACTGAAATCTCTTATCCACACGAAGGATGCGAGGACAACTTCATTCCAAACTCTTGGTAGAAGTATCATTTCTTGAGAGGCGCATTAGGGGTGGCACCTTGAGACTCAATGAGAAATTTAACTTCATTGAAAAATATTAGGAATGGCTCGAAGACCTCTTAGGGAGAATGAATAGATTCTTCACAATGTATGTGTCTACGAGGCTTTATTCACGTCATTTTTCATCTATGATCCGATTCCTAATATTGTTCAAGCATTTTGCGAGGCATAGTGTCCAGAACCAAATACATTGCATACATCAGACTGGAGAACTACCACTCTCCCTTTGAGATTTATATCGGATAGGAGGGCTTTCCATCATAGGTGATCCTTACGAGAAAGTATCCCCTGTCTTGCAAAAGTTAACAGGCTTGATGAAAAGAAGTTAAGTACATTACTCAAAGCTTCGAGTATTTGTTCGTAGCCTTCCACCACATTCAAAAAGGAGAACCAATAGGTCTAGTGTTCATGCTAGTCAATGGATAGATTTCTAGTTTAGTAGGGAGTTAGGAAATTCAAAGCCAAAGCTCAAAAAGTTAAAGAAGGCATCTCGCCCTAATCGATTCAAAATCCGGATGGAGAAATTAATCCACATCGTAAACTTCCAAATCAAGAAAATAATGCTTTTCACATCCTTGGAATCAAGACTCGTTTGAGAGAAGAGACTTGTCTCGCAGCATTTATATCAACATGGTTGTGTGTTTTCACTCTTTCAAGTGATGATCTTTATGTTATTAGACCAACCACGTTTAAGGCGGCCTTGCATGATAGCCTCTAAATGCAAAACTTGTCTTGTCATGCCAATACTACTCAGCATATACAGAGGTTTGAACAAAATTGCGAAGTACTAACTCCGGGCATTCAAATGCTTCAGTTCCTTTGTATTATGTTTATGGTTGGCTGGCACATTATTTCTCTACACATTATTCGACTTCAAATCCGTTGCCTGGATCTATGATGACCACATATTTTGGAGAAGGTGGAGCTCGATATTATGACGAGATCAAGGCTCGAAATCTTATTCATATGGGCAATAAAGCGAAATGGTCAGCAACTTCTCTTGTGAAGAACAAGTTACCAAACACCGAGCTTAGTTATTTCTTTAGGCACGCTCAAACTACTTGGTCTTGCATATCGAAAGCGAATTCTTGGTTGAGCCTTACAGTCCGTACAAATTTGCTAAGCAATTTGGCTTATTTCAGGACATTCCAAAAGAACTCAGAGCCGATGTACACTCTACTAATTATGAATTATGTCAAATATTTTGGCGTACACTTACTCACCACAAAAGCAATGCAAGACTGCTTTTTCTTGCTAGCCCATTGGATGCCAACAAATTTGTATCATCAAACTTTCAGAATTGGTAGTTCAAGACTCATGGAAAATATATGCTTGAAAAACAAAGTGCCTTAGTGGCAAGTCTCCAGTCAACAGCAGAACATAAGAAGTCAAAGGACAAAAATTTGATAAATTTGATTGAGCTTCCCAAAAGAATTGATGCCTTAGAGTCGAAAATGAAAACAACCAAAAGCACAAAGGAGGAGAAGAAAAACTCAAAAGACTCAAAAAAACAAGATGATCACCTCGAAAGATGCTATTAACAAGGAAGCACCTCAGAACAACAACTCTTGTCACCTTTCTTCTATAGTTGTGAAAACAAATGGTCACAAGATCACGAGTTCTCATAAAAGAAGTGGGACAATTATGTGCTTGAAGATGATGAACAATCCCACAACAGTGATCAACATTGGAAGTGCAAAAAGAACAAGGTAACAACTTCTGCTTTGGATAATAATGACTTAGACCCTAAAATGTTCTTTGAGGCCATTCCAAATATATGTATGCCTGACATTAGCCTCCCACAAATTGTAAAATTTATTTCCATCATCTATTTTTCCTTTTTGCCTTCATTTTTCGAAAACCCCACAATAATTTTGAATTTACTTGGATGTCTTTATGATAAATATTGAATCACTTTGCATGCAGTTTAATGATCTACCATTGGTATTTATTGCTAATCAAGAAGCCAATCAAGGCTTAGTTGATAGGCTTGATCGAAATCTTGGCGAAGCAACTGACTAAGTCCCCCCAATTCGAAGACACCGGAGATAGTACCAAAAAACAAGAAGTGAAAAGATTCAAATTTTAGACTCTGTTCCTTACGAAGAAGAGTTGGATGTCCAACTTACTCTTAAGAGAAAGAAACTCAAGGTGTTCAATCGGCCAACGTGGCCGACGCAACCATAAGCTTCTGAATTTTGTCATTAAACTGTAATTTTAGATTGTCGTCAAAGTTATATTCAGATGCTTTGGAATAATCTCAAAGGACAAATATCTGGCAGACCATTGGAGTGCATATCATCGCTGGAGGCCAAAGCCAATAGCATCATGGCAGAAATAGGTAGTGGCAATGTTATCAATCTTTCACTTTTGCAAGGTTTGTTGAAAACCTTCTTTTACAAACATTGCCCAATATGATTCCACCAAGTCCATGCTTTCACAGAAAGTTCCTACTGAGTCTTATGACAAGTTACTTGATGCTACTGCATGCGGCCTTAATGATGCTAAAGTCTTAGCGAAGCAGCAAGCTAAAAAGGCCTTGTCCCATATGAACAGACTCGCGGATATTGATCCTGAAGAAGGAAACTTGAGGACACAACTTGAACTCTTGGAAGCTATAAAAAAAAAAAATTTTCCACTAGTAAAGAAAGATAAGGAGGAGTTTTTTGAAATACAATCAAACATAGAGAATTTGAAGGCGGAAATCACCAAAATTGAGGTTTCAAACCCTTTACTTGCTGAAGAAAATGAAATTTTAGAGAAGATGAAAGAACTACTAGAGGCAAACCGTAAAGAGTTAATAAAGTTCAAATTTTAGAATTTGTGGCACTACTTTGTCTCTTGTATTCTTTTGTTTGGTAGACTTTTGATTTCAATTTAGTTATTTCAGCATAGATTGGCACCAAATATATAATTTGAGACAAAATATCTTAACTTTATCAATAAAGTGCTCAATTTACACATTTGTATTTTTTATGATTTGTTTTATATCTTTGCCTTAATAGTTCAAATTTAAAACTATTAAATGCAAAAATTAACACAAATAACTAAATTTTATCTAACATAAAAGAACATTTGAAATGTATCATTCAAATATTATGAACAAAATACATTTTATTTACGTATTTTTTTTGTTAGAATAAATTTAAGTTTTTAGAGGAACAAATAATGTGTTAAAAACGGTTGAACTTAGGAGTTGCCCCCTAAGCTGCCTACGTATCTGAAAAGGAAATCAAATCACACGTAATTTCTTGGCATTCATAGTTTAACTTCATGCGGGTCAGGAATATCCATTTGTTAACTAACTTAGACTTGGTGGAGTGTTTCTATAGTTTAACCACATACTACACCATTAATAGTTGCCATCTACAGTTTTAGCTCATGCGAGCCAAGAGCAACATGCAATTTAGACTCGTGCATCAAGGAGCATTTCACTTTTTTTTTTACGGCAAATATTGCTTCAAAAATTTTTCGTTTATCGGGTCAATTTTCACACCATCTTGGTCAACCAACTTGTAGGTGCCATTTGTGTAGACTTCACAAACCACATACGGTCCATTCCATTTGAACACAAACTTGTCTTTGGTGCGATGTGTCATGACTATTGGCTTTCAAACAACGAGAATCATGTCACCAATTTGGAAGGAGCGAGGACGGATCCTTTTGTTAAAAGCCTTAAAAAGGTGGGCTGGATAGCATTTAAGATTTTGTTGTGCCTCTAATCTCTTTTCATCCAAAGCTTCCAACTCCTTAAGAAGCAAACGGACATTTTCTTCTTCAGTGAGCCCTTCTTGAATGGCGATACTTAGAGATGGAATTTGTTACTCAAGAGGTAGAACAGTTTCGACACCATACACCAAGGCATAAGGAGTAGCTTGCGTGGGAGTCCTATAAGTGGTGCGATAGGCCTAAAGAGCTTCACCAATTCGCTCATGCCAATCTCGCTTTGATTTAGTCACAATTTTCTTTAACAGATTGCAAAGGGTTTTATTAAACGCATTGGCTAAACCATTTGCAGGAGCATTATATATTGAGAACTTGTGTTGTTTGAATTTGAACTTCTCAATAATTTATCCATCAAGCTTTTGGAGAAAGACTTGTCATTATCAGTTATAATATATCGAGGCACCTTATAGCGGTAGATGATATTAAGGCAAATGAAATTCACAACTTTTTTCTTTCTCACTTGCTTGAGTGGCACAGCTTCAACCCATTTAGAAAAGTAATCAGTAACAGCCAATATGTATAGATATTGAGTAGATGACTTTGGCAATGGTCCAACCACATCAAGTGCCCATGAATCAAAAGGCCATGATGCTACAGTCAGATGCAATGGTTTGGGAGGTTTGTGAATGTAATTTGTGTAGAATTGACAGGCTTGGCACCTTTGTGCATACTCTATACAATCTTTGACCATCGTAGGCCAATAGTAACCCAAAATGCAATTTAGGACCAGACTAATGAGCACCACAAATTTCTGAATAAGCTTCTTCTATGGTTTGAAAAGTTTCATCCTTTCCTAGGCAGTGTAATGAACGTTGATATAATGTATTCTTGTAAAAAATGAATCGAGGTGCATGGTGACGAATATCTATCCTTCTTCGTGTATCATCAGGTAATTTTTCATAGTTGAGATACTTGATGAGCGGTTATCTCCAACCCTCTTTTTCACCTTTATGGACAGAGATATCATGAATTTTAATTTTTTATACTCGTGTTTATTAAATAGTGGCGAAACCACCCACTTTTGACACACGAAAACTTGCATCTCGTGACTAGAGAAAGTAAGTGTTGAAGCAAGCATGACTAATGCATCGGCTTACTTGTTTTTTTTTCGTGGCACGTGCTCGATGGTCATACCTCTAAGCCATCCAATGAGTTGTATTGCATAGTTTCGATATGGTATCGATTCTGGTTTCTTAACTTCATAGTTCTTCATGAGTTGATTAAAAACTAATTTTGAATCTCCATAAACTTGAAGATTCAGTTGTTTCATGTCAACAGCCATTTCAAGTCCCAGTGTGAGTGCTTGGTACTCGATGACATTGTTTGAACAACGTTGACTTAAGGCAAAAAAATATGGTAGGACTTCTTTATTGGTTGTTATGAAAATGACCCTAACACCAGCTCCTTCACGATGAGTAGCACCATCAAAATACATTTTTCATGGCGGACAGATTTTCACGAGAAGTACATCTTCATTGAGAAGATCATCACATAGTTCCTACTCAGCTAAAATTAGATGGTCAGCTAGGAAATCTACAAGAACTTGCCCCTTCACTACTTTTTTTGGCACATAAACAATCTCAAATTGTTACAGTCGGAGATACCACCTTGCCAAATGGTTAGAGAGAACTGGCCTACTCATTACATATTTAATAGAATTTGCCTTGAAAATTAGACGCATCGTATGGGCTTGAAAATAGTGCTTCAACTTTTGAATGGCGAAGATAAGTGCCAAGCACAATTTTTCAATTGGAGAGTAATTAAACTCATTCGGAATCATCATTCTACTCAGGTAATACAAAGCCACTTCTTTGCCTTGAATATTTTCTTGAGCAAGTAATGCCCCCATGGATCGTTCTTGTGCAACAATGTAAAGGATTCGTGATTTTTCATGTATCGGTGCAGCTAAGATGGGTACTCTCATGAGATATGACTTGATATTTTTAAATGCATTCGAATAAGTCTCATCCCACACAACGGGTATACCTTTTTTCATAGGGCAGCTAAATAGCTGACATCTCCCAGCTAAATTTGATATAAATCTTCAAAGACAGGCCAACCTCCCTTGCAAGCTCTAAGTCATAATATCTCGCGGTTCTGACATCTTCATTATAACGTCTATTTCGGTTTGATCAATTTTAATGTCACGGTGGTGAACCACAAAACAAAGAAATTTGCCACAGGTGACTCCAACAACACATTTCAAAAGATTTATTTGGAGTTGATACCTTCTTATTTGATGAAATACTTGCTTTAAATCATTTAAGTGGTCACTTCTTTTTCTTGATTTGACAACCAAGTTATCAACATAACACTTCACATTTTTATAGAGTATGTCATCAAAGATGTTTTGCATTGGCTCTTTAATATGTTGCTCTAGCATTTTTCAGTCCAAAGGGCATAACTTTATAACAGTAAATGCCTTTGGGGGTACGAAATACAATAAGCTCCTCATCTTCAAGTGTCATGCAAATTTGGTTGTAACCGGAAGAATCATCCATGAATGATAGTGCCTCGTGTCCAATTGTTATATTAATCATGAGCTCAGTTATAGAAAACGAGAAGTCATCCTTGGGACAAACATTATTGAGATCTCTAAAATCAACACATACACGAATTTGTCCATTCTTTTTTCGCACAGGAACAATGCTCAAAATTCATGTAAGATACTTGACTTTATGGATGAACCCAGTTTCGGTGAGCTTGTTCACTTTGGCTTCAATTGAGGGAATTAAATCAGACCTAAATCGCCTTTGAGCTTGTTTAATTGGGCGAGAACCTCGTTTGACTGCTAGATGATGGACGGCTACTTTAGGGTCTAAACAAGACATTGTAACTCCATACAAAGACGTCACGGTATTCTTACAAAGAGCTCGACATACGCATTCTCTTCTTCGAAACTCAAAAGATCACTCACATAAGTTGGACGTGGATGTTTGAGAGGACCCAGATTAATTTCCTTTAATTGATCTACAGTAGCCTTTATACCTTCTTCGAATTCAAGTGGGGTTTCTTCAGCATCTTCTTCTCCAAGACTCTCATCATCAATTGCAGCTATATGATTACAGGAGGCTATACTCTCTTCATCATCCTCTTTAACTCTAGTGTGCACTATGGTATGCTCCTTAGCCTTCAACATGCTTCTATAATGCACAACAATATTGATACATCTTTTCATTCTTGAAGGAATAAGACTACTATATCTTTGTGTATTATGATTGGAAGAATATGGTAGCAAAAACTCTATGATCAAGTTGTCAACTCTTTCCTTTATCGACTGAAAACTTCTTACATTTCTTTCTTTTGGCCCCAATCTTTTAAAAACTGAAATACGTGGAGTTTTGTCCCCAAGTCGATCAATTGCCTTCGAACCATCAACGTTCGACGATACTTCATCTTCACCAGAAATGTAATGGTTATTTACCTTATGAATCTTGATTTGAACTGGTATTTGAAGAGAATAACCAAGGCCAGCCTTGGAATTTTCACTAGTATACTATTTCTCTTTTAGCATCTTTTGAGTAGAGTTCAATCCGTAGATCTTTTCACCAACAGTTTCAGGTAGTAAAGAACTTAATGTAGTAGAGTTCTTCCGGTCATATCCAACTTTAGCAAGAAGTCTTATAGGCAATGGGATTGAAACCTTCCTCAGTTCTTGAGCTTGACAAGGCCACTACAAAAAAAAAGGTTTTTAGTGACAACAAATTTTGTCAAGAAAAGTTAGGAATTTCGTCAGGAAAAGTTTTCGTGACGGCCCTCCTGTCAAGGAAGCTTGGTCACCTATTCGCTGTCGGCAAAAGGTTTTCCTGACAACTTGGGGACATGTCGTCAGCAAAGTGTTTTTTTTCCTTGACGGACCGTCAGGAAAAGTAATTGTAACGAATTCATTGTCAGGAAAAGTCCTTGCATTGTTGACAAAATTTTGTCAAGAAAACCCCTAGACTGCGTCATTAAAGTTTTGACCATCAAGAAAGATCATGCATTGTAAATTTGCCCAAAAGTTTAGCGTCAAGACAAAGTTATTTTTCCTGATGATAGTTGTATATTATTTTTCATGATGACAGTTGTATCACTATAACAAATTAATTTCCAATTCAACCATTTGGCAATTTTTAATTCAACCTGACAATAAAGTTATCATATAATCCATTCATACATTTGATCCAAACAAAATATAGAAGTACAAAAGCAAAATAACAACCAAAATATTACAAATTATCATTAATAGACAACCATAACATGTCAAGCCACATAATCTAACCTTGTCAAACATTTACATACCACCAAATTTCCAAATTCTAAACCAATATAAACATTGGTGATTTGGATAATAATTGTCATATGCATAACATATGCTAAAACCAAAAGATGGACTTTATGGTCAACAATACAATAATACTAGAGATGGATGATATCAAAATAAAGAAGTTCTTCAATATGAGCCAAAAAAACTTTGTCCCACACCATATTGCCATTGCAACAAATTCTGTCTTGAGAGAGAATCTTGGAAAACAACCGCATTAGAGCTGCAGACAAAAAACAACCAATCAATCACAATAGCTTATGTTTAGCATAACAACTTTTATGTTTCCATGATATGCATTATTTCACTAGATAAAGGCATAGGGGATATATATTTCAATTCAATGTTCAACTTGTCCCTCAGGCATGAACAAAATTAGTCCATAATCAAGTGCAAGTATGCTGCAATTTCTGCAGCAAATATGCTGCAGTTTTTGTTGTAATTTCAGCAGCAAGATGCTGCAATTTCTGCAGCAAGTATGCTGCAGATTCTACTGCAATTTCTGCAGCATATAGGCTGCAGTTTCTGCAGGAAGTATGCTGCAGTTTCTGCAGAAATGGTGCAATTCTGCAGCAAATATGCTACAGTTGCTGCAACAATTTCTGCAACAAGATGCTACAATTTCTGCAGCAAATATCTTGTAGTTTCTGTGGCAAGTATGCTATGGTGACATATGAGCAAGAAATAGATAAAGTAACATAATACAAAGTAAAAGTTTTTGTGGTATGTTGCGAGAAAACTAGGAATTTACTATATTTGGCAGGGGGAACAAATGTAGTAGTAACCTGGTACTGAAGTGAAGGGCCCTGAAGACTAGACATCCATCCAAAGACTTTTAAAATTCACATTTTATCAAATGAGAAGAAAGCAAAACCTTTCTTGTTGAAATGTTTAATGGATCCAAGCAGAAGCTAGTACGTGGTGCTCAAACAACCAACCAAATTAGCCACAAACTACTTTGAACAAAAAGAAAGGAACCTTAGGCAAGAATAAAGCAGCAGTCTTTAATCTTCTTTAACACCTTCGAGTGCAGAGATGCACAACATAGATTTATTACACATTAGTTACCCTAAACTAAATAGCATAACTTACTGATAAAACCAAGAATTTACATGCTCCAAGCTTGTGACATATGCCAGTCATTAAGCTAAACATAAAGTATCCTCAACTCTTGAGGAAAAAACATAGCTTTGATATTATTTATATAATATTTCCAAAATGAAGCTCATTATATTTTTCGTCTGCATTATGTTTAATTGTATCACAATGGTTATGCTCTGGGCATTATAGATCCTTGCTAAACAATACAAGAGAATATGATCTTGAAAAGATGGTAGACAAGAAATACTGACAATACGATAGTACAGCCTGTTTGGAACTTTCTACTGGGAGTGAGTTGCTTCCCACAATCTATTGGCTCCCACCAAGTCAACGTATTGTAAATACATCATCAGCAACTACATTCTACAATGCCAAGCCGACTAGACTCTCACGTTGTATATTGACAAAGACTTAGACCATAAAACATATAAGTCAAACTCACAACCCATGTCAAAAAAATGATGGGAAACTAATGTTTGAGAAACAGGATAATTAACTGTCATTCCAAAATTCACTACTTAGAGAAAGCTAATTTAGCAAAAATTACAAATAGAGAAAAATTCGGCCCATGAGAGTCAATTAGCATAGCACAAATTCACCTTTTCCATCTAATAAAAGCAAGATATTGATAAGAAAACTTGTATCACATGAAATTTAAGTTATGTGGTTAATAAGAAAACTCACATCAACATGAAATTCAGGCATACCAGTTAATGCTAAACCAAAAGTAGGACTAGAAAACTACTTATGATCTGAGAGAGCAACACTAACATTGAAAGTGAAAGCAAGCTAATATATATATTCTAAGATTTCAAGCATACCAATTAATTCAAGCATACCAGTTAATGCTCAACCAAAAGTAGGACTAGAAAACTACTTATGATCCAAGAGAGGCAACACTATATTGCAAGTGAAAGCAAGCTAATATTCATGTTCTAAGATTTCACATGCAAAACAAAAACAAACCCACCACCATTTTATTATGTTTCACATGGAATTCTACAGGCATATAGCATAATCTCAATGATTCTATACTCATTAACTATCTAACTGATGATTGTGTTGTTTCGGCAAACTATATTATCAACATAGAGGTGTCCGGAAATATCTCAAATTTGCGTCTGATTTGAACTTTTCTATACATTATATACTATCTACTGAGTATAAATCTGAAAGTTTGCATCTTTTAATCATTATAGCAAGAAAAGTAAAATATTTCGAAACAATAGCACTATCATAAGATTCCCCACAATATGGAAGGAAAAAAAAAAGAGAGAATTTCAGTAGATTATTCGACACCAAGGTGTGTTCTTGGTAAGAAAGTTGTTACTTTACTTCTTCCCAAGATGCTTAAGTGCATGTCTCTAAATTTCGTTGGGCATTTTTATAAAATAATATCACTTCTCTTGTTTTTGCTTTGGAAGAGGACGAGGAATCTGATTTGAATTCCCAATCTTATGTGAGCAATCATTAACTAATGCTACCAACATCGCAACTTTGCTCCAAACCTACAACCCATATCAAAAAAATTTAGGGAAACTAGACAAATGATAAATAATGCAAGAATTTACCCAAAAATAGAATGTTGAGAGTTGCAAATTGGGTCAACCAAATTTGGGAAAAACTAAAAATTGAGCAAGAAGAGGAGAGTTTTACCTTTTTTCACAGCGAATAGTTAGAGGAGCTGTCAAAATCAGCATTTTAGATTGAGGAAAATAGGAAGAATGCCCGCAACAAAGAGAGAGAGAGAGAGAGAGAGAGAGAGAGAGAGAGAGAGAGAGAGAGAGAGAGAGACTACCTTAGGGCTTCCAATTTCTACCAATTGCCACCAAGTCTCTTGCAATCGTCCAGCAAGTTCTTAGAGATGAAGGAAGAGAAGTTGAGATGGAAAGAATGGTCAAGAATGATGCCTGGATATTGTGGAGAGTGGGCTGGAGGAAATAGATAGCCGTCAGGGGAGAAAGAGAAGGAACAGTGATTTTGTGTGGTCCAAAAGTTGGGAAATATACTGGTGGGAAAAAATGGAGGGAGTATGAAAACTTTTCCTGACGAATGGGTGTGGGGAAAACTTCAGCTCATTTTGAATGTTGTTTACGTGACAGGCCGTCGTAAAAAACTTGACTTTTCTTGACGAATCTATCTGCTGTCACAAAAAATTTGTCACGAAAGAAATATTTTTTTGTAGTGGGCGTTGTGCTCAACTTTTGGTTCTTCCAATGAACAAACAAATCCCTTTAGTAGAGATTATGACCTCTTGATGGTATCCAACTTTGTCACAGAAAATGTTAGGTCTTTCAAGATTTCATGCTTGGTTGAAGGTGATTGTTCTTCCTTCCTTTTTAACTTTGGAACATAGCTTAGGATGACAGGTCTATTACTTGATGATGGAGTAGTTGCGCTATGAACCTTTTGCCTAATAACATGATTCTCATCGTTCAAAGGGGAGTCTGTGGTCAAATTTAAAATATTGAGATTTTGAGTTTCACTCATACTTGATGGTAGATCATTGATTTCATTTGCGTCACAAACCTTAAGGTAAAACTTAGTATCAGCAAAATGTATCTCAGATTCAGTGAATAGCTTGTCATCAGCTATCACTTTTTTCACTATGCCTTCTTGGGAGTATTTAAAATATTGGTGAAGTGTTGATGGCACGACCCCATTCTCATAGATCTATAGCCTTCCCAAAAGTATATTGTATGTTGTCTTGATATCTATGACGTGGAGTAACACTTTTGAAGCCATTCCATCAATCATTATATCAAGTTTGATAATCCCGATGGCTCTTTGCCCCCCTTGATTGAAGCCTTGGATTATCAATTGGCTATTAGATAGCTCATCAACAGAGGTGTCAATATTTTTCAAAATTTGCAAAGGCAAAATGTTGATTGAGGAGCCTCTATCGATTAGAATTCTGTTTACCTTTTGCTCATGAGTGTAGCCAGTTACAAATAGCAGATGGTTGTGTGGTATAAATCCAAGTAATAAATTTTCATCGTTGAAGAAAATTGTTGTTGTGCACTCCATGGATAATTTGGTTGCAATAGTGGGGTTATCGTCCGTATTAACTTTTTCAACAAAAAGATCATTGGAGTTGATGA
The DNA here is from genome assembly GCA_024721245.1 of Mitragyna speciosa. Lineage (NCBI taxonomy): Eukaryota > Viridiplantae > Streptophyta > Magnoliopsida > Gentianales > Rubiaceae > Mitragyna > Mitragyna speciosa. The sequence continues at coordinate 4,048 of JAMWEH010001379.1, read as the reverse complement.
CATTGCTAGATTTAAAGTCATCAACATGGGTAGATAGGTGAAGAGATGATGGACTACTCTCGAGTAGGGTTTCATCTTTTGAATTGGAGTAGTAGACTAAGAAGTCGTACTTTTCAGAAGGTTCAGAGAGTCTTCCAACAGAAGGGTCTCCAACTTCAGACAACTCTTTCATTCACTTTTGACTCTACAATATCTTGTTGTTTAACTTCTCATTTCTTGATGTTTCATCATCTTCATACCAAGCATCAAAAGCGACTTGCTCACAAGTGTTATATTTACAGAATGGGTCAAAATATTAGTGATCACTATTGTTGAAGGAATAGACGGGATTTCTTATTTCATCTAAATGATCAATTGGAACTCTCTTGAGTGGATCTAATCATTTGATTGGCCGAATTGTGTTTATTTCAGAGTTGCCATCAATAATATATTGTGAAAGAGACAATTCTGTATCGTTAACTGAAACTCTCCATTTTACAGATTCTTTGACAGTAGTAGAGATCTTCTCGTTGAACTTGTCGGCAAATTCATCATCTTGAGGGTTCATGGAGTCGGTTGTATTCCACGAGACTAATTTATCATCAGTGAAGAATTTCTTTGACATAAAATCCCTCAATGTAACTGGACAGCAAGTTTTTTGCCTAAACTCACAATTTGTTTGAACTTTAGAGACGATACCCTTCTTTTCTATCAGTCTCACTTTTCTCTTCTATACCATCCTACTCCTTGTTGGTGACTTATTCGTTTTGTTAGATGGATGAGAATTTCACCTCCTTTTGTGAGTAACAATGATCCATCATTCATCATCAAAATCGTTTTATCTTGAAACTGTAGATTCGACATCTTCTTGTTTAGAAATCTCCCCAATAATTACGAAAAAGGTGGTTGGTGTAACTTCCACAAGAGAGAGTGACACAGATACAGTAACAGAGGGTTTGGTTGGCGAAATAGCTTCTCCAATCTTCGCAACAAGCTCTTTAACTCCTATAAGTTTTGCTAAACTAGAGCTAATCGTGGTTTGGTGTGTACTAGCTTTTTTTTTCAAGTAGAATTTTTCCTCGTCTAGCTAGCTTCATGACTTTGTCTTTGAAAACAAAGTATTTTTCTACAAGATGGCCAACCAAGCGATGGTATTCGCAGTAATTTGAGTCGTCAGTCCTTTTGCTTTGCCCAGTCACTTCATCTTAGGTAGTGTAATCAGATCTAATCTTGGCAGATTATCGAATATGCCAGGAACATCAGAATCAAGAAACGGATACTCATTTTCTTGCATGTCTTTGAGGGTTAATTGCTTCTTTTGTTCTTGACAAACATTTACCTTCTCATATTCTTTCTTTACTATTTTAAAGATGATATTGAAAGGTGCTACACTTGCAGCCAACGACTCTTTCTTTTCACTTTTGACAAGAGGCTTACCTCCTTTTTTCATCTCTTGCTTTTCTTTATTTTTACGAGGATCAGGAATAGGTGACTCTTGTCCCCGAAGGTTGATCTCCAAATTATGGGCCTTTGTTGTTAGTTTATTGAAGGTCTTTGGCTGTATCCCTTGTAAGATGTAATGAAACCTCTAGTGCATGCCTTGAATACACATCTCAATAGCAGACGACTCAGACAATTGATCCTTACTATTAAGACTACGAGTCCACCAACGATCAATGTAGTCGACAACAAGCTCTTCCTTCCATTAACGAGCATTTGAGAGCTCGGTCATGCTGACGATCCGTCTTGTGCTATAGAACCTATTTAAGAATTCTTGCTCCAATTACTTCCAAGTGTCAATGGATCCAGGTTCAAGGTCAGTGTACTAGTCAAATGCATTGCCTTTCAATGAACACACAAATTGCTTGACTAACAAATCTTCATCAGTGCCAGCGTTATTACAATGTCTCCACAAAACGTGCGACATGTTGCTTGGAATTTCCCTTGTCATTAAACTGTTGAAATTTGAGAAGTTGATATCTAGCAGGCATCTTTAGAACATCAGCTCTTATAGTACATGGTTTGGCATAAGAGTGGGATGACTTTGAGGTCTTTGATCTTTCCTTCAATGAATTCCTTGAGGTGATTAACGTGAATTGTTCTATCCACAGAAACAGAGACGTGTTTTGTCGCATGTGACTTTGAAGTCTTCTTTGCCTTAGAAAAAGCTTTCACATCTTCATGGGTTTTCGTTTGCTTCGGCACAAAAAGGCTATTTTTCATCGGCATTCTCGATCTTGTCCATCAGTTTTGCTATCTTTGCATTTTGGCTTTGCACGTGCACGACGAGTCATTCCATAAGTTTGGTCATGTGAGCTAATTGCTTTTTAATAGTTGTAGTGTTTGTCATCATCACAGCATCACCACGGAAGTTGTTGAATGAGTCAGACTATTAAGGTGTGCAACATGAGTGCCATGGTCATCATTCTTGGTTGGCAATGTCACAGAAGTCTCCACCAAGGCAGCAACAGGATCTTCCTTTGCCTTTTGTGTTAAGGCCTTCGTTTTGCTCTTTGTCATTGGTCCAACATATAACACCTCTTGACTTACAGAAGTAGAGAAGATTGAATCTCCCACAGCAACGGTTTTGGAGTAGACATTAAAAGCACTTGTTTTGATTAGATCCATTGTCAACTTCTTGGAACAGGATCTCACAGGAAGAGAAGAGATGAGAGGCAAAGACTGTTCCACCGAGCGTGCCGAAAATTTGTACACACAAATTTCGTGTCTGCAAACAAAAGACAAAAAAAATTACACAAATTGAATATTATTAATCTGAAACAACAGTTACAATCTCTGGATAAATTTCTTTATAAAAGAAAATATCCTCTAATTCTTCTTTTCACAAAAATTTAATTCAAGGATCCAAAAAGACTTGTTCTTGAATTAAATTGAAATCTCCTACAATTTGTACGTAGGAAATGGTGATTTGATTCCTTCGTTTCGAACACTTGAATCTTAGACTTTCAAGCCTCCAACACGAACGTAAGGATTTGATTGAACTTGAACTTGAGGATTTGATTTGCACTTGAACTTGGGCTTGAAAGACTTGAGGGAGAGAAATCTTTAAAGAATTTGGTAGAGCTTTCTCTAAATTTTTGGAGTATTTGTCATATATCCTCACTTGAGAGGGGAGAACCCTTATTTATAGCCAAAACTAAGAATATAATTGGCTTAAAAGGAACCTTTCTAGAATTCTCCGCCAACTTGGATTGCTTGTGGCTTAAGGAAATTCATTTAAAGTAGACTTTAATAAATAGATCGGCTCAAAGAGTCCAATGTGAATTAATAAAATTAATCCACTTTAATTTAATGGACATTATAATCAAACTTGAGACCCACATATCAATGGTCCAACTTATAAGTCTAAACATAAATGAATTTAAAGATATTAAAATTTGTTTTGAAGCCCATATGCCAAATGTTCAATTTATAAGCTCAAATATAAATGAATTTGAAGGCATTAAAATTTGACTTAAGGCTCACGTATCAAATGTCCAATTTATAAGTCCAAATATAAATGAACTTATAAAATAATGTTAATTTAATTAACTTAATCAAGATTAATTTAATTTGTTTAATCTTCACTAGTTAAATTAAAATAAAATTTTATCATCTACAAACCCGTCAACTAATTGCAGGTCATATTCGGATTGGCTCTTTATGAGTTGGCAAGTCAGGTTCGGATTAATAGTTATACTTGAGGTTCAACCCGACCCACCAACTCGAAACCCGACCGATTGTCTCCCTTAATTAATTCTACAAGTAAACTAGAATTGATTTCTAGTCGCTACCCCAATCTTCTTGGAGTGGCGAAAAGCCAAATAACCAATAAAGGAAGTTACCAATGTGTTTTGACAAGATTGTTGGTCATTTCCCTTTTGCTGAATACACTAGCTAGTAGGGTAGCTTAGTAGCATCTAAGTAGAAAATTAATTAATAATGGAAATATGATATTATGTTGTAATAGTAGCAAATCGCTAGCATAAAATCATAGAATGATTTCCTTATGGCTGGAAGATGAAACAAGCCATTCAACACTCAGAATCAAATTTGATTCCATAAGAGC
>JAMWEH010001383.1:0-22473 GCA_024721245.1 Mitragyna speciosa | reverse complement strand
TGAGAGGACTAGATATGATCTTTTGAAATTGCTAAAAACACAAATTACTTCACTCTCAGATTGATTTCTGTTCACTACCTTAATAAAAGAACACCCCCCCCCCCCCCCCAATAAAAAACCCCCCACAAAAACACCAAAACAAAACGAAAAACTAAAACAAAACAAAAAGGGTATTGAGCAAATTAAAGCTATGTTCTGCAAGAGATCCGATTAAGGGATAATTTACATACTTCCCTTGTGGCATATATTAAATACAATTAGATCATAGTCATTTGCTTATTTAGACTTACAAAACTAATTTGATATTTTTGCCCAACAATTGCTGATGCATACGGGAAAAAAATTATATACAGTCATTAATACGTCTTTGTATTCTGTATTCTTTGAAGCCAAATAGAATCCTTGTAATACCTTTTTGGGGTGGTGCGGGTGATTGTGATAACGCCAAGGGTGGTGGTGGCGGTGATCGCGATGGAGCCACATCCTCATTGAAGAAGGGGAATCCTTCATACCAATAACTACAGCTTGGTCCAATGACTCTGGCTCCATCTTTCCCATGACAGCATTGTGTCATATTTTCTACAGCCCATCCAAGGCAAAGATTGCAGTCTCCAGCATCTAAATTAGGTGTGCACTGCGTATATGCATAGATAGTCTGAACATTACTATAATCATTGCCTATTCCTGCAGCAAACTTGAGGAGTGAGGAACCCCCAACTGTTAGATTTCGTAGATGGTTTGTCAAATTATTCAGCTGCTGTAAATATAGGTTCAAATTTGCAGGAACTCTTGAACTTTGAGCAGTAAAACTCGGTTTTGTGGTCATGTTATGAAGGATGTTCTTGTTTGAATATCTTAACATACACCTAGCATACCATCCAATTGCCTCCTTTTGATTAGGACACACTTCCATGATCTCTTTGACAGAATCATTAACGCAAACTTGGCATTCCTGATCACTAGCGTCTCCTCTACAGAGCGCAATGGCATACACTCTGTCAGGATCTTCACCCACCGAGGAATTATAGAATCCATAGGAACTAATGTTAGAGGAAAGGGATGAACGAAGGGTGTTCAAATTAGTCTGGTACGTGCTGTTTTGTGTGTAGTTACCTACATCATTTGAGCAGAAAAACTGTATGAAACTTGGTTGAGAATCAGCGAGGCCAACTATAGTTGTCAGGAAGCCAAAGATCGACAAATACCATCTTTCAGATCCCATTATTGCACTCATCCAACAACATAGACAAAAGAATCATCATGCTCACCATAATCCATAACTGCGTTTGACAGGAACCTAATTAATTGATCAACTATGAGGCTTGGAAGACGGATAGAATTCTACCAACAGAATTTCTTGACGGATGAAAGAGTTGAGCTTGCATACAAGAAACTTTGGCATCGAATAAGATGTGCAATATCTCCGCTAAATGGAAATATCTGCAGTAGGGAATGGGAAATGACCCGACTATATTGTGGAACAAACTTTAGGTTCCCCTGATATGGATGAAAGGGGCCACCCAAGTCAACTTCTACATTGGGTTGGCTTGCACAGAAATACCCATGGCCAATCATGGGTTTAATTACAATTTATGAAAAGTTAATTTGGGGCCATTATAGAAAATTTTGTACTAGTCATTGGTGGACAAAGCAAAATTTGCTAGCCAGGGATATAATTAAAATAATGATTTTGTTGCACATGGATTCCTTTTGGCTCGTTGATCGCTTTAAAAGAACAGAAAAAAAAAATACTATTGGTTGTCAAGCAGTGGCCTAAATGGCCGCGGCCTTGGGATGCAATTGAAAGTCTTCGTCTTGCTAAGTTCTGGAGAATTCGTGACTTGCCAACTCAGTTGGAAAAAGAATTTGTGGACCAAGGTGGGGCAGAAGAAAGAAAAATAACAATATATGGTAGTTGTGCCAAGTGGAACCTGGGAACAGGTATTTCTTTGTGGGTCATAGGGATTGGAGTGAGTATTGCATACACTACGTGTGTCACGTGACGTGCCACGTGGTGCACTAGAACCAATCACACATCGCCAAATAATACAAGATATGATCCACTATTGTCACATAGCGATAAATTATTGGTTCTAGTACACCACGTGACAATACACGTGAGGTATTGTATACTTTTCCACAGGGATTGGTGAAATTGTCGATGTACTGTGGCCCATGGCAATTCAATAATGGTTGTTTGAATGGTTTTGGAATTGCGCATGTAATTGTTTGGATGGTTTAGTAGTTTTAGAATTTGCTGAATGACATTGTGGGTCACACCTATTGCCTATGACCAAAGGTCAGGTAATAAAAATATAATGATTCTCATATTAATTTGGGAGATTTAGAATTATTTTTATGGTAGGTCTGAGACTTTTTAATATTTTAGTATTATAAATATTATGTGAGAATTGTATTTCTTTTAATGGTTATTCAGTGGTGAATATCTTTTGGATTAGAATTATCTTAGCTAGTGCATTTGGTGTTGGTTCATATTATTTCTCATGTTTTGAAAAATTCTTAGTATATATATGCTTATTTTCTTCATGAATATTTTTATAATTTGAAAGTCAGGATAGGCATGTGATATGTGTATGAATTCTTTATATATTGTAGCAACTTGACTACTTATATGTGTATGCATGTATGTGTGCAATGTATGAATGCTTGATATATATGATTTGGGCTTTGATTGTTCTTTGTATACTAGAGAGAGCTAGTTCTTGATATATTAACCTAACGGTGAATAGTTATGTCACGTATATATGCTTTATGACCCTTCTAACTAGGGAAAAGTTAGGCTATATAACTAGTATCCATTGGTTTCTATATTAAAAAAATCTAAGCCTACCTATGTATGATCATGTATATATGAATTATGTTTATTTTTTATATGTATTATATATTATTGTTTGGTGTGATTATGGATAGGTGTGATATAATGATGCATGTACTATATTTGTATATATGATGTAATTGCCCAAACTAGTGAACAAGGTACAGAATCACTTACTAAGCATGTTGGTTGCTCACTCCATGTATACTATTTGTTTTTGCTGGTGCTTTTAGTTTGAGGTAGACAAGTGGGGTCTTTGGCTTGCCAATAGAAGAATTTGTTTTTATTTGAGGACTATTTAGTTGGTAGGCTAATGGCATTAGTTTTATTTTATGTCTTATATTATTTATTTTATTTTACCTAAGAGAATTTGATAACTTTGATGAATGTTAAACTTTATTATTCGATGAAGGTTTGCAAAGATTTGGAGTATTTTAAAATCTATGTTATTTGTGATTTAAAATTGCTTTGAGTACTTTTATAGCTTTTCGTATTTGGGTGAACCTAATACGTGGCATTTTATAGCTAGGCTTAGGCTATGACATGCACTAATTAGATTTACACGCAAATAAATTCACTTATGTTCATATTTTGTAATATTCACAAATACACTACATGATAAAAGATTAATCAGTACAATCGGTTCGTTTTTCGGTTGCAAGTTTTCGATTATTCTTCAATTTCAATCTAAAGTTTCGAAAAAATTAAGGTGGAATCATAATAATATAAGTCGGTTAGAAAAACCAAACTGGTTTTCATAGAGAAATTCATGGATGATGCGGGAAGCTAATGAGGCCGATTTATATCTAAGTAGTGTCATAGATGTTTATAAATAAGAAGGATGAGGTTCCGCTCTTTGGACAAACTGCTCTTGGCAATGATATTTTATTATTGAAGGAACCATTTGTTTGGACTTATTTTTCAAAAAAATATTTTTTAAAAATTTTAAATATGTTTTTTAATCACTTTTTCATCATACATGCACATTTATCATAAACTTTATGGAAGGGGTAAATCTTTCCTGGTGAAATTCAACTTGCACAGGTAGTTCACCTATTTGTGTCACATCATAAACTTTTAAATAAATCTTTTTCTTATAAAAAAAGTCAGAGGTTTAATTAAACAAATTTCCTTGTAAATTTCAATATATATTTTTTCTTAACAAAAACTAGAATTTTATATGAAATAAAATTCCTTATCAACTTCAACTTGCTGCAGAATTTCCAAGCAAAATAACATCGTAAGCCCCACTCCTGATAATAACGGGTTGACGATTGATAAAAAAAAATCATTAGAACAAACGGAAAAAACATACAGATGTTGATATCTACCTTCAATTGTGCCCCGGAGAAACGGTCGAAGCACGCCAGCCCACTATGCTTCTTTCACGACATGCTCTAGTCCTGGGTGTCTTCCAGTGGCCTTCTAGCCTTAGAAGAATTCCTGTCTACCCCAGACATCTGCAACGTCCTCCCACGCCTTTTTTTTTTTTTTTTTTTTTTAAAGATTTCAAATCTGGGACAAACTGAAGTAAAAGACTAACCCATTTGGTGACTTTCGCGGTCGCCCTCCCAGAACCAACTTGAATCTGAATTACGATTTAGATCAAATCTTGCTGAAATCGGATTTCCTTTTCGCGCCATATGTGATTTTACTTTATTTTTACCCCCTTTTTCTTGCCGGTCCAGTATTTATCCTCTCTCAAAGGTCTTCGTTTCAGTGTACAAAGAAAACTCTCAAAAATTCCTTCCACTAACGGACATTCCCACTGAAGCTAGCACGCAATGAAGACCAACCCGCAAGCTATTTATCACATCCAATAATAGAGAGAATAATACTGTAGAATTTTCTTAATTGTTTGGGAAAAAAAAAAACACTTAGCACGCAATGAAGACCAACCCGCAAGCTATTTATCACATCCAATAATAGAGAGAATAATACTGTAGAATTTTCTTAATTGTTTGGGGAAAAAAAAAACACTTATTTAAAATTAGAAGCTTTATAAAACAGCGGTAAAGGCTGTAATGGGCTACTAATATATTCATTTTTGTGATGGCACAATTTAGTGAACCGTCTATGTAAATTGAGTTTAGAATGGCATAGCAAAGATTTATTTTTAAAAAATTAAAAAAATTACAACCAAATTGTAAAACCAAATCGTACGGTTGAACCAAATTAAAACAATTTGGTTGTTTTTTTTTTTAGTTCAAAACCAAACTCTGAACACGGAAAATTCTTAAGTAGATTGGATTCACGACCCCACATATAGATCTTGTACCATATATGCACAGTGATGTATGTTAATGTAAGAAAATAATGTAAAGATATTTATGTGATTTTATTCGAAACTATAAGTTTTACAGATAAGGTTGTGGATCAAATCTAAGTAAGAATTTTCTGTCTAAACACACCTATCAAAAACCTTGACTAAAAACCCAATCCATTCAAAAAAAAAAAAAAAAAAATGGCGTCAACTAGTATTATCCTAAATGTTTGTTTTGTGCGGTCACTATTTCATAAAGGACAAGACGGCTGCGTCCAACGTGTTTCCCAGAATTGACCGTATTCAACTTTTTGAATTATTGTTCTTGTGAATTGAGTAAGTGTCAATCAATGGTGGATGTCGGAAAATACTAATGTCTGTGGATTCCTTAATTCAGAATCAATCATGTTAACCTTTAGTCAATGGTGAAGTGAGTTAGTGTCAATGGTGGATGCCACAAAATACTTAGGCTCGTAAACTTCTTAGTTGAGACGTGATTGTTTCTGAACTAAGGAATCCACGAGATTCCTTTAAATATTTTCCGTAGATGTCAATAGGATTTAATTTCTTTATAGAATTGTCAATTAGATTATCAATTATAGCTACACAGAATCTATTTGACTGTTCAGCACTTCATAGAATTTTAAATTATATCATCAATTTAATTTGCAGGTAGGAAGTCTATGGGATATGTAGACAAGGGAAAGAACAAAAAAATGGGAAGTCGTTAATGAGGAAGAGAGAAACTTTCAGCAAATCATGGTATGACTTACTTTTGATGGAAAAGTATAAAATTTTGATTAAGTTGTAAACATAAGGACTCGACCTTATATTAAATTTTTTATATTTTTATTTTTTTTAATATTATATAAAAAAATATAGCACGTTTATTTATACCCAATACCCAACAACTTCAAACCCAAAAGAAAAATGACCAAAGCTACAAAAGCCCATTTTGGTAGCCTCCATCTAAAAAATTCTCCTCTTCCCTAATCCCATCTCCAATTGTCCTTATTCTCTTTATTAATTCTATTTTTGTTTTATTTTTTTTCAAAATAACCACTTGAATTTGCTATATCCCCCATATATAGTTAAGCTCAAAACTTATAATTATTTTGGTAATTTCTAATTAGGTATTTGAATCATAGTATATGGCGTTGGTTAAATTATTTAATCGATCACCAAGAAATTTTTTTGACATGGATCAAAAGATAAAAAAGATGAAAGGGATCATTTCTTCAGCCAATGATTTAGTAGTTTATGGACATTAAATTAAAAATTGTTGTGCCAGAATCCTAATTTATACAATAGTAGGCTAATAAGTGATTAAAACACTTGTCTTCATACATCATATTCATTTATTGAAAAATTAACTAAATTTTCCAAGAAGGATAATATTATAACCCTATTTCGTTATAATTAAAAAGTCATTATATTATATTGGAAGGTCGAATTGGGAATAAAAAACCAAGACTAGAAACTAAAATGTACTAGCAGTTAACATCTACCAAGACTCATCAAGAAAATAAGGTCAAATGCTATGTGAATCCATTAGTCAATTCCCCAAGATTTTATCAAAGTAACCGAATAGCCCAAGCAGCCATCAGCATACTCCATATGCAAAAAGTATTAAGAGATTTTAATTCCTGCTGCTCTCGATACAGGGCAACTTTCTTATTGCAGAAGCAGTATAGCAAAACATAAGATGCTTGCTCCTTTAATCAAGCCTATGGAATCCTATAGAGGAGAGCCTTAAAGTTCTTTTCTAATAATGAACAGATTTTAGAGCTATCTAGGCTTTTCCATTTTGTACTTGTGGGAAATTTCTCTCACGGACGTTCCAACATGGAATGTCTTAGCTTACGAAAAGCTTTCTATCAATTGGTTTCAAGGGACATTTCTCATTGAGAATGCTAGATCATCGACATACTTAAGCCTGTTTTGAGGGCTATGGGCATCACAAGTGCTATTTGGGACAAATTAAGAGTCCAGATCAGAAGGGTAAAAAATTAGAATGATCAAATTGAACTAACAAGGCTAAAAATGGATATAAAAAATGACGTCATTTAGTATAAAAATAGTTACACCACGATACTAGACAGTTATACCAAAATGCTAAACAATTATGTCAAAATATTGAACAATTATACCGTTTTCAACTTGTGAGAAATAAAAGGAGAGGAAATTGTGAGGCACCGAGTTTCATTTTGAGTCCTCTATTGTTTCAATTTGAATCACAATTGGTGCCCTTCTTTTATTTATTTTATTTTATTCTTTTTGGAGATATCTGCTCTCTTCCCCATTGTCTAAGGAATAGGGAAACTCCTAAAATTGGATATGTCAACAACGTCATTCTCTCTCTCTCTCTCTCTCTCTCTCTCTCTCTCTCTCTCTCTCTCTCTCTCTCTCTCTCTCTCTCTCTGGTCTTCCTAATGCCTAGTTTGGGAGGAGAAAAAGGAAAAAAAAAAAAAAGAGAGGATTTACAGGAAGGAGATGATTTTCCTTTGTTTGGTAGTTAAAGTGGGAAAGAAAGGAAAAGAAGAGGAAGGAAACGGAAGGAAAGATGTTAAAGTAATTTGTCCAAACGTTTTCCTTCCAAAATTGGTCGAAAAGGGAAAGAAAGTAAAGGAAAGTTGAGTAAATTTTTCAATATAATAATATTGTCCTTACAAATGTGATAAAAAAAATTTTATTATCCAATAAATTCATTTTCTTTCTTAAATTCCCAAATAACTCCAAAAGAAATTCATATCCTTTCCTTTCCTTTCTTTTCTTTTTTAACTTCTCTTTTTTTTTTTTTTCTATCTTCAACTCTAACTAACCATAAAGTTTGTAGGATATATCAGAAGACCTACCTTTAGAGTTTGGGTTGGAACTATTAAACTAAATTTTTGGTAAAAGATTTCAAATGAGGATTTGCCGTTTTATTGCAACGAATGTGATGGGCATGATCTTGGAGATTGTCAAGTTGGAAAAAAGAAACCACATGACAACATGTCAAATTCAGTAATTAGAATAACTAATTATGAGCACACAAGAATTTAGAGTTTGTTCTCAATAGTTTCTAATTTTTATAAAAACAGATTTTATAAAAGTTGAAAATTAGTTACTCCTAATTGTAGTTTAAAAATCCAAAAACATTGTAAAACAAATAGTTGAGAACATCACAAAATAGATTTTTCAAAAATTAAAAGTTAACATCCGGTAAAAAAAACTATCGAGAACATGCCCTTAATGGTAGCCAAAATTTGTTAACCCTCCTAATGTCCTGTAAGATGGTTGCCATAGATCAATAAAGATATTCCAATAAAGAGATATTTGATCAAAGCAAAACTTCCTCATCTTAAAGTAGCATTCTGGAAAAAGTAAGCCGACAACCAAGAGAACAATCTTATCAATCCAATCCAGAACATGTTAATATCAAATTGAGCTTTCTTAATACTTTGGACACCAAAGAAGCTAAAATTCAGCAAAAATTTCACATTAGACTATATCACAATTAAGGAAAAGCTTAACAATAAAGCGAAACTTAGTTGGTAAGATACTTTTCCTATGATGTATTAGCCTTGGGTTTGAGTCATCAGGGAGGTAGCGGAATCCCACTATTGATTCTCTTAAAAAAAAAAAGAAATTGAGGAAAGCGCATACTAACTTAATGTTCAACTGAAGAGTAAAAGTAAGCAAGACTGAGGAATTGTTTCTTTTGTTTTTCCAAATTTCTATTAGGTTCTTGTAGTCTATGTTGGTTTTTGCAGGGAAAATCAAGAACTCCAGTTTATGCCTACTTTTGAAGTGTTGGATTTGAACTATAGAATAATGCTTTTTCCACTCCAATGTCCGCCATCCATTAATGTAATAAACTTTACTACAGTCTCGTTTATATGTCAACAATATATGCACAAATTTCAAACGAACGGTTCAAATCTTGAATTGTTAAACATTGATTAGAATATACTTAAGAAGCTGGAATTTGCCATTACTGTCGCTTAAAGAGACAATATTCACAATTTTCAATTCAATTTGAAAGGCCTTGGAAGATTTAGACCAAATTGGAATGATACTACCATAAGATAGAGGAGAAAATCTTGTGCAAATTTTTCTTATTTATGAGCCTTGTAACAACCTACTTTTGACCTAAAAAAGTTAAGAGATACAGAAGATCACTGTATCTTATGCTCCCATGCTGCTGTTTAGAGATTCCATCCTTTAAATCATTAAAGATCTAACTCACTTATTGATGCTTCATTCAAGGATTGAGCTGCGGTTGCATATTGAATTTGACTTGAACTTCTTGTTTTCGAACCTTCAAGTGGCAGAGGCTCTTCTGAAGCAATGCTACTGCTTTGTGTGAAATATGCAGGTTCAGAAGGCAATGAAGACTGGTGGAAAAGCTATGGAGCATGAAAACAACAGAAACCATGGTTGGTCTACTAGATACGTTGTCTTGAACACACAGCAAGCCAATACCAATGCATCTCAGTATAGTTTGCACTGAATCACAGCCAGCCTGCAGACCGGGATCTATTATATTTGAAGGAACTTTTCAACTTTGAAGATTAAATTTTGGTTTTGTGGTCATGTTATGAAGGATGTTCTTGTTTGAGTATCTTAACATACAAATAGGATACCATCCAATTGCGTCCTTTTGATTAGGACACAATTCCATGATCTCATTGACAGAATCATTAACAAAAACTTGACAATCTTGATCACTAGCATCTCCTCTAGAGAACGCAATGGCATAAACTCTGTTAGGATCTTCACCAACCGAGGAATTGTAGAATTTGTTGAAGATTTGTTTCCAATGAATAACATGTCTAGATGCATTATCTAATATGTCTAGATACATTGGCAAATGTGTCTATGTCTAGATACATTAACTAACATGTCTAGATACATTAGTAAACATGTCTAGATACATTAACTTAATTGTAGGGATAAGATTATCTTAATCATGGGGATAAATTGCTTGATTATAAGGTTTAGACATGTCTTGATTTTAGGATGTTAATTGATGTTAGTTTTGTATATATATGGCTATTGTATTCACTTATTTGATCATGGAATAATAAAAAGATCTCTCCTTTTTTTCTCCTAAAAATCTTCATGGTATCAGAGCTACGGCTCTTTATCAATTCTAGTCATGAATTACGGAGCAGCTATGACTGGATCCAATGAGTCTAATATCCACACAAGCGGAGATTCATCTTTGTCTCCAGAAGTTACCCAATCTTTGATTCTTACAGCCAGCACAGATTCATTTGCTTCAAACCCTTCCTTGCAGATAATCGTTCATAAATTAAACAGTTCAAATTATTTAGAATGGGCCCAATCTATGAAACTTGCCATTGATGGCAAGGGTAAACTCGATCACCTTACCGGAGACGTAAAGCAACCAATTGCTGGAGATCCTACTTTGAAGAAATGGTGCTCAGAGATTTCCTCATTATTGCTTGGTTGATAAACTCTATGGAAATAGCGATTGGAAAACCGCATTTATTTTTGCCCACAGCCAAAGATGTGTGGGATGTTGTTCGGGATATGTATTTCAATATAGAGAATTCATCTCAAATTTTTGAGCTTAAGACGAAAATGCGGAAATCAAGATAAGGAGATAGGAATATTACAACCTATTATAATGAGATGGTAACACTATGGTAGGAATTGGACCTTTGTTATGAGGATGAATGGGACTGCCCTGCAGATAGTGTTCAATACAAGAAAAGGGAGGAGAACGACAAAGTCTATGTTTTCCTTGTTGAACTCAATCAAGAACTTGATGAAGTCTGAGGCCGTATTTTGGGCAAGAAGCCTCTTCTATCCATTCACAAAGTATTTTAGAGGTTTGTAGAGAAGAAACGAGGCATAAAGTGATGCTAAAGAAAGTTGATTTCAAGACAGAATCTGAAGTTGAGAGTTCAGCGCTGGTTTCTAAGAGGACAGATTTGGATGGAGATAAACAAAGAAGCCTTGGTGTGAACACTGTAAAAAGCCATGGCACACCAAGGATACGTGCTGGAAATTACATGGGAAACCACCGAATGTCAAGAAGATGAATGGAGGAGATAGCAGGGCATTGCAGACTATGAACAAGGATTCTCAAAAGCAACAAGTTGACTCTGAGACACCAGCTTTCACACAGGAACAATTGAGCCAACTGTACAAACTCTTTAAGTCTCCACAGTTCTTAGTCACTCCCTCAGTCATTCCCTCCTGCTCTTTTGCTCAAAATAGTAATCTCCTTACTTTTGCTCTTTCATGTAAATCATCAAATCTATCTTGTACATGGATTATTGATTCTAGGGCCACTGACCACATGACCAATTTGTCACAATTATTCTCATCTTATAGTCCATCTGCAGGCAATAAAAGGATCAAGATTGCCAACGAATCATTTGTCGTAATACCTGGCATTGGTTCCGTTGTTATCTCTCCTACTCTAACACTTCATAAAGTTCTTCATGTTCCAAAACTATCATCCAACTTGCTGTCCATAAAGTAAATTAACTCGTGATCTTAAGTGTCAAGTTAATTTTTTTCCTCATTTCGTGAATTTCAGGAATCGATCATGGGAAGGATGATTGGATGTGCTAGAGAACGTAGGGGACTTTACTTCCTTGAAGACGAATCAAGTATGACAACGCCTAGTTCAAAATACATGTTATGGGTCTATCTCTATTACTATCGATAAGGAGATTATGTTATGGCACTTTAGACTAAGGCCATCCTAAATTTTGATTATTTGCAATATTTAATGCCAGACTTGTTTAAAAATAAAGATCCATCTTGCTTTCAATGTGAAATATGTGAATTAGCTAAACATCATTGATCTACATTTTCTTTACAACCTTATCAACCATCAAAACCATTTTCACTATTACATGTTGATGTATGGGGACCATCCAAAATTTCAACCTAGTTCGGAAAAAGATGGTTTGTTACATTCATTGAATGATCACACAAGAGTTTGTTGGGTATATTTATTAAAAGAAAAATCAAAAGTTCAAAGTGTGTTTCAAAATTTTTACACCATAGGTTCTAACACAATTTCAAGAAAAAATTAAAATTACTTCAAAGTGACAATGGGAAAGAGTACTTGAATAAAATTTTGGAAATTTTTTTTCTTGAAAAAGGATTGTGCATCAAAGTTCCTATGTAATGATACCCCACAACAGAACGAGGTAGCTGAAAGGAAAACTAAACATCTTTTGGAAGTGGCAAGAGCATTACTTTTCTCATAAAATGTTCCTAAATATTTATGGGGTGAAGCAGTTTTAACTGCTACATATCTTATAAATAGAATACCTTCAAGAATTTTGAATTTCCAAACTCCTTTGAATTTTTTCAAAACACTTTATCCCTATGTCTCGAATGACATCTGAAGTTGCATTAAAAGTTTTTGGGTGTACTGCATTTGTTCACAATTTTGAACAAGATCGAGGTAAATTAGATCCTCGAGCAAGAAAATGCATATTTGTTGGATATGCACCAACTCAAAAGGGGCACAAGCGTTTTGATCCTGTTTCCAAAAAAATATTTATAACCATGGATGTAATCTTTTTTTAAGACAAACATTTTTTTTTCTGAAAATCATCTTCAGGGGGATTAGGCATGCAAAAGAATTTGAAGAAGATGATATTTTTCATATTGCAAATCAAAGTCTTGATAGAGACAGTATTTTCACTAATTTTATAGAGGAATCTACAACAAATTTTCCTTTGAAAGAATCTTTTCATAATGACAATCCTATAAAATTAGATGTCTCTATCCAATCTAGCAATCAAAGCGAACTTGAACTGGGATTCAAAAAACAAATAAATATTGATCATAATAAACATTCATGGTGGGTTTGGATGGGGTGTTTTTTAATAAATGAGTTTCTTTAGAACAAAAAACACCCAAAAAGTATTTTTTGCACATTTTTTGGTTTTGTAAAAGTGTTTTTTGCACATTTTTTGGTTTTGTATACACACACACACACATTTTTACACATACTAAAATCCTACATACCAAGAACGCAAAAAAGATACACTTAGCTTCAAACTCACACCAAGAACATCAAGAACACACACTCACTTATATATATATATATATATATATATATTTTATACGTACATAGATATGTATGTACTATTATATATATAATATTTATTATATATAACGGATATATATAATAAATATATTGTATGTACATATATGCGTATGTACATGCATGCATGCATACGTACATACCTCTATTTATATGTAAATATATAAAAATAGATGTATGTACGTATGCATGCATGCATGTACATACGCATATATGTACATACAATATATTTATTATATATATCCGTTATATATAATATATATTATATATTATATATATATTATATGCATTATAATATATATAATAATATATAAATAATATATATACATACATATATTTATATATTTTATATTATATATATGCATATATGTATATATGTATGTATGTATGAATGCATGTAAATACATATGTATGTATGTATAATATATATAAATATGTTATATATAAATATATATTTTATATTATGTATATTTATATATAAATATATGTATGTATATATAATATATATTATATTATATATATAGATAATATATATACATACATGTATTTATATATATTATTTATAAATATAAATTTTATATTATATATATGTATGTATGTATGTATGTATGAATGCATGTACATACATATGTATGTATGTATAATATATATATATAAATATGTTATATATAAATATATGTCTGTATATATAATATATAATATATATTATATTATAAATAGACAATATATATACATACATGTATTTATATATATATATATTATATTATATATATGTATGTTTTTATATATTTATGCATTCATGTACATACGTGTGTATGTACGTATAATATATATAAATATATATTATAAATTATATATACTTATATATATTATATGTATTATAATATATATACATAGATATTATATATACTTATATATATTATATGTATTATAATATATATACATACATATATTTATATATATTATATTATGTATGTATGTATGTACGTATAATATATATTATCTACATATATTATATATAATATATTATATATATTTACTTATATAATATACATGTATAGGTATGTATATACATATATATTATATTATATATATAATGTAAATACATATATTATATATATGTGTGTGTTTGTATGTATGGATGTGTATATATGTATGTAATGTGTGCATATGTATATGTGTGTGTGTCTACAAATTTGGGAATCAAATTTAGATTTTGGACAAAACCTCCTAATTGTTTCTAAAAAATAATATTATCCAGACACTAACTGTTCCTAAAAAATATCTACAGAAAAATATCCTAAAGAACACGCTAAGAAACAACCATCCAAACATAGCCTTAGATTCCTTGTGTTCAGTGCCAATGATAGAGTCAAATTCTCCTAGTGAAAGAGACAAGAACGTGACTAAAAAACAACTGCAAACCTATGTCAGAAAAAATTATCGAGCAAGAGAAAGAGTTTCCCCTTGCTCTTCACAATCAAGAATCCGAACTTAGGACAAAACCTGATGTGTTTGAGTCTTCAAGGTAAAAATTCTTTTGATCCAAAGATTGATGATTTGGATCTTCCTATCGCGTTCCGAAAGGGAAGTGTGTTCTTGTACCAAACACCCCATGTCCAATTATGTCTCTTATGATAAATTATCTCCTTCCTTTTTGGCTTTTACTTCACAACTTTCTTTTGTGGAAATTCCAAAGAATGTACAGGAAGCATTAAGAGTTCCAGAGTGGAGAAAGGCTATCGAAGAGGAGATGTGTGCTCTTGAGAAGAATCAAACATGGGAAGTAATGGACCTGCCAAAGGGAAGAAGATAGTAGGGTGTAAATGGGTCTTTCACCATCAAGTATAATTCCTAATGGCACATTGGAACAGTACAAAGCTCGGTTGGTGGCTAAAGGGTTTACGCAAACCTACGGCATCGACTATCTCGAAACTTTTGCTCCTAGTGGCAAAATTGAATACCATCAGGGTGCTTCTCTCAATGGCAGTAAATCTTGATTGGCAACTACAACAACTTGATGTAAAGAATGCGTTTTTGAATGGTGATCTAGAGGAAGAAGTATACATGGATTCTCCCTCTGGATTTGAAGGAAGGTTTCAGTCTAGAGTTTGCAAGCTGAAAAAATCGTTATATGGCCTCAAGCAATCTCCTAGGGCCTGGTTTGAAAAATTTACTAGGTCAGTGAAAGATCAAGGCTATGCTCAAGCTCAAAGTGATCACACAATGTTTGTTAGACACTCCAAAAATGGGAAGATAGCAGTACTTATTGTGTACGTGGATGATATCATCCTCACAGGAGATGATTTGATAGAGATGGAGATGTTGAAGAAAAGCCTTGCTTCTAGCTTTGAAATCAAAGATTTGGGAACACTACGATATTTCCTAGGAATGGAAGTAGCTCAGTCAAGGAAAGGTTTGGTTGTGTCCCAACGTAAGTATGTCTTGGATCTTCTAAAGGAAACAGGAATGAGTGGATGTCGACCTGCAAACACCCCTATGGATCCAAATCACAAGCTAGCAGAAATAAAAGATGGAACTCCAGTTGACACTGCTTGGTATCAGAAGCTAGTGGCAAGCTTATTTACTTGGCTTCATACTCGTCCTTAATATAGCTTTCTCAGTGAGTGTTAGTGAGCCAGTTTATGCACTCTCCATATGAAGAGCACCTTGATGCAGTATATCGGATTTTAAGGTACTTAAAAGGTACTCTAGTAAAGGGATTGTTCTTAAAAAGGGAGATCGAAGGACTATTGAAGCCTACACAGATGCTGACTGGGCAGGATCAGTCACTGATAGAAGATCAACTTCGGGCTATTGTACCTTTGTATGGGGTAACTTAGTGACTTGGAGAAGTAAGAAACAAAGTGTTGTAGCTCAGAAGTAGTGCAGAAGCGGAAGTATCGAGCTATGGCTCATGGTGTATGTGAAATGTTATGGCTGAAGCGAGTTTTAGATGAGCTCAAGAGACCTATTGAAGTTCCAATGAAGCTTTATTGTGATAACACCGCAGCAATTAACATAGCTCACAATCCAGTGCAAGCATGATAGAACTAAACATATTGAGATTGACCGCCCACTTCATAAAAGAGAAGCTTGAAAAAGGTGTTATCTAGCATGCCATTTGTTCCATCAGCTCAACAGATAGCTGACATTCTCACCAAAGGACTCTTCAAACCGAATTTTGAGCTTCTTACAAGCAAGTTGGGCATGATGAATATTTACGCACCAACTTGAGGGGGGGTGTTGAAGATTTGTTTCCAATGAAGAACATGTCTAGATGCATTATCTAATATGTCTAGATACATTAGGCAAATGTGTCTATGTCTAGATACATTAGCTAACATGTCTAGATACATTAGTAGACATGTCTAGATACATTAACTTAATTGTAGGGATAAGATTAGCTTAATTATGGGGATAAGATTGCTTGATTATAGGGATTAGATATGTCTTGATTTAGGATGTTAATTGATTTTAGTCTTGTATATATATGGCTATTGTATTCACTTATTTCATCATGGAATAATAAAAAGATCTCTCCTTTTTTTTTCCCTAAAAATCTTCAGAATCCATAGGGACTAATGTTAGAGGGAAAGAGAAGAAAGAAGGGTGTTCAAATTAGCCTGGTGTATGCTGTTTTGTGTGTAGTTACCTAAAGCATTTGAGCAAAAAAACTCGGTGAAATTTGGTCGAGAATCAGCGAGCCCAAACTATGTCAGGAAGCCAAAGATTGACAAATACCATCTTGCCCAACCCATTCTTGCACTCATCCAACAGCATAGAAAAAAGAATCATCGTGCTCCACAATCCATGATTGATCACAGCTGATTCTTTGACAGGAATCTTAATCGATCAACTATGTGGCTCTTAGCAGTGATATCTTATTATTGAACTAATGAAATCTAATTTTTCTATCAAAATTTAAAAAACAATAGCAAAACCGTTTTAGAGTTTCCATTTTTGGTTTTGAATCGGTTAACTGAAGTTTTTAGTTTGTTTTGGAAAATAAAAGCAAAAATTGGACTCCAATGGAGAGAGCAAATCTATTTTTATTCAATGTTTTCAGAATCGAACCAGACTGATCAGCTTGACTGGTTGAATCATGAACTGGTCGTGACGTTGGTTCGGTTCTACACAAAGTCAGAAAAACTTAAAAACTGGCATAAACTGATCTGACTGTCCAAATCGAAAAAAACCATGTGAACCGCAAAGTGACGGTTTTTTAATTTTTTACAAAAAAAGAAAATCAAATTAGAAAAAAAGCTAACAAAACATAATTCCTGTTTCTCACCTCCCACTACCATTTCAACCACCAAAGCAAATTTTCTCCTAATTTCCTCTAAAATTCCAATTTCTATGCTCTAATCAGTGACCCAAAAAAATTGGTGCAAACCTTGTTGTTGGGAAATGTTTCAAGTAATTTTTTTTCCTAAGTTGCAGATGGCTAGATCGTGGCGGGGCCAATTGCTGCCCTGCACCGCCACTGTGAATAATATTGAGGGTAGGAAAAGCAGCGGCTGTAGTTGTTGGTAGAGGATGCAAGAGGGGAGAGAAGATTGCTTTAAAGCTTAAATAAATTAGGGTTAATAACACTTTGCCTTCCTGAACTTAGGGGGTAGTCACACTTTACCCCCCTCAACTTTAAATATATATACTTTGCCCTTCAAGACTAGTCAAAGTTAGGAATTAAAAAAAAAAGTGAGTGTTATAACATTATTGCCCTTTGATTAATGAATACATTTATAACTTAATATCACTTCTTTTTCATTTTTAAAAGATTTATATCTTCTCTATCGTATTAATTATATAAAAATATCAAACTAAAAAATTTAAAGAAAGTTAATATTTAGTTGATATCTTTGAAATTTTCCTCTTGGATTAATATTTACTTCTATATATGTTTTGTTTAATTTATTATACTTTAAATCAAACAAAACCGATAAATAACACGACATTAAAATAAATTTAATTGTCAAATTTTGTATAAAAATGGTAATACCAAATTCATTTATTTAAACTAAATTTTTATTATTTTAAATTATTTAAACTTTTGGACTAATATCTTTAAACTTTTAAAGATGTAAATTAAATATTAACTTTCTTTAAATTTTTTAGTTTGATATTTTTATATAATTTATATGATAGTGAAGAAATAAATCTTTTAAAAATAAAAAGAAATGATATAAAGTTATAAATATATTAATTAATAAAAGGGCAATAATGTCATAACACTCTTTTTTTTTTTTTGAATTATTAACTTTGACTAGCCTTTAGGAGACAAAGTGTATATATTTAAGGTTGAGGGGGGCAAAGTGTGACTACCCACTAAGTTCAGGGGGCAAAGTGTTATTAACCCAATAAATTATGCGAAAGGAGGAAAGAAGAATGAATTGACAGAATTGAAAGAGGTGAATAGAGAAGAGAGAGAGTAAATTGATGGCAGGAAATGCATTAATTGTGGGAAAATATCCGAAGATGGTTGCAGAAAAAAGAAATTTGAAGTAACTGTTGCAATTAAATTAAATGCGAAAGGTCTCTCGTTCATTGTTCAACAAAGCCAAGGAAAGCTTAACAACTTTTAATAAAGGATTACTTTAAAGCTTAATACACCAGATGCAAGGAAACTCAAAAATGGAAAGATAGAGAACTTTAAGATTCTTCTTTTCAATTCTTTTAGTCTTTTTAGTGGTGATTTGATGCCATTCGTTCATTTTTTTCGCTCTAAATTTTCTTAGATCTTTTTGATTGATTTGTGAATATATATATATATATATATATATGTGGTAGTGTTGGCAATGTGCAATTATTGTTGAATTGTAATTTATATTTGATTGAAATTTTTTTTTTTTTGGGCTAGCATGTGTTGGTTTCTTGATTGGGTTACGTGGGATCTAGTCAAGAATCCAGTTAGGCATATTAGAACTAGAAAAGAAGGAATTAGTTATTGGCCTTAATATTATGTTTGTTTATTTTAGTTAGCTGATTTTTTTTTTTTTTTTGAGTTTGGTGAAATTAGACTTACATCTTTGTGTTGAACTTTTTGACTTTTTTAGGGTAAATTGAATAAGATGTCAAGGCAGTGATATTCATATGTATGCTATTCCCTTGTAATGACAATACAGGAAGTTTGTTATTGAAATTATTAGCCTTAAGGATCTGTTATAAATTTGATAATTAATATAATAATAATTAGTTGTAAGAAACTATTAGCACTTTTTTAGTGAACTTCTCTAAGAGTGTAAGAGAAACTAAGCACGTACTTTAATTAGCATTTGGATTATGCTTATTAGTCTTATTTATGTTTATAATGAATTTATTAAAAACTTGTGATGATATGAATGCATAGATTTTATTTATCAATTGAGGTTTATGTATGATTTTTCCAAGTTTCAAGTATGATTTTTAGCAATTTTACTTATGTGGCTATGGGAAAAAGGGTAAAAAAAGGTTAAACCCTGGTTGGACTAGTCAGACCGTGAACCGATCCCTCTACCGGTTCACTCACTGGTCTGTTTTTGAACAAATTGTTTTTATTTGATAAAATTGTAATCTGGAATGATCAACTTTGACGCGGAAAATAATTGAGGATAAAAAAATCATACTTCCTTTAATATAGTTTGTTGTGCAAATCAAATTACTACAAGTGCCAACAGCATATATATTTGAATGATCAAATATCAAAAACTTGGAATCTTCTTTAGTCAACCACTTGGCCTAGACAAAATGAAGCAGGAGACTGACTTTCTTGAAATTTAAATGAATATTGTTGAGGTATTAACCAAGAAAATGCCTGAGTGAGATCGGCTAAAAAATTTTTGAAGTTTTATTAGACCCACAATTTTTTACCTTCTGATAGAATATTGAAATTTTATGATACTATGAAATTTGTTAAGTTTATGAGGATGTATGAAGCAAAACATTCCCTTACAATTAAAAGTAATTAAGGTTTGAAGACCTAATTGGCAAAGGCTAAGGCTGGCAGTGTGAAAGATGTTGCCCGCCATCTTCTTTGTTGACCTCTTCAATGTTTTGCAGTCATTGATTAAATTTTTTAATCCCGTTAGTTTGTTATTATGCTTATAGTGGATTTATACCGGGGAAAAAATCTATTTTAATTTGCTAGAGATATGGGATCCAGATTTTGATTTAGAAGTAATTACAGCCAGGAATAAAAAGTATTAAGTATTACACGTCCATTTTCAATCAGGACTTTGTTATTCTGGTAATTATGTGTCATTCATTTTAGTCATAAATAAAGAATGTTATGTTATTGTCATTCCATTTTCTGTTATAGCACTCTGTCCTTTTTTAGCATGTAAAATAATCCAAAATTTGAGGACATGTTAACATCGGATTAAGACTTCTAAGTTTTAAACGCCAAAGAAGCTTTTATTCAGCAAAAATTTCGTATTAGAAGATATCAATTGAGAAAAGCAGGCATCAAGTCAACGTTCAACCAAAGACTGAAAGAAAACAAATACAATAAGAAATAGTGGCTTCTCTCTCTCTCTCTCTCAAATTTCTTTAGGTCTTTTGCGTGACTATGGAAAATTCTTATATCAATTGGGCCTAGGCCCCATTTGTGGACTTTATAATCTAAAAGAGTGCCATATAATACAGTGACGTATACTGATATAAGAAAGTAATATAAAAATATTTATGTGGCTCTATTTTAGATTATAAAATCTATTGGTAAAACGGCCATGAACCGAATCTATATAAGAATTTTCCATATCTACACTTGTAGAGTTTATTGGACCCTTATGAGTCAGGCTTTAACAAGCTCATACTCGACTCATACAAGTTAATCGGGCTATGGGTTTCGGACTTTGACCTTCGACCTTAAAAATGGAAGCTTATATTCGTCTCACAAAATATTCAAGTTATGAGCCTAACCTCATGAGTTTATGAGCCTATAACTATTGAAATATTTTTTAAATCAATTATCTCACAGAAATGATAAATAGTGAAAATTAATTAGCAAACTAATATTTACTGTATACAAGTAGGATCCTCCAGTGTAAAATTATTTTTGAAAAGTGAAGCAAAATTTTTTAAAGTGATTAAGTGAAAAAGGATTGTATCAAATTGTGTACTAATGGTATCCAAGTAAAAAATTCACAAATACATCTGCAAGATACTATTACCAAGTATAAATACCTCATTTACATATTGATGTACATATTTAATTGAAAAGCAAACAAAAAATTTAATGACACAAAAGAGTATTATCTTCTAAAGTATTCCATTAAACATGCTAAGTCATTACAATTTATGGTACAAAAGATCACTCACACTATCATTTAGAATTATAAACACCAAAGAATACTATGATATACAATATATATAATGTAGTATAATATATAATATTGGTGTGTGTGTGTGGGTGTATATAATATAACATGTGTACACCACAACTATATATTTATGAGCTGAGCCTATAACAAGTCTAAACCTTGTGAGGCCCACACTCAGCTCAGAAATATTTCGGGCCAAGTTCAACTCAGCTAGATGTAAGGTTATGCTCATCAGGCTTTTTTGGAGCTAGCTCCGCCCAATTGAAAGTCCTATTTATGAACCTTTTGATAATCTATTTTTCACCTAAAAAAGGAAAAAAAATAGAAACACACGAGCGACATCCTAAGCTTCCATGCTATTCTATAGAGATTCCATCCTCTAAATCATCGAGGATCTAACTCACTTATTGACACTTCATTCAAGGATCGAGTTGCAGCTGAACTTTGAATTTGACTCGAACTTCTTGTTTTTGGACTTTCAAGAGGCAGAGGCTCTTCTAAAGCAATAATGCTGCTTCGTGTGATATATGCAGGCTCAGAAGGCAATAGGAGAGTGGTGGAGAAGCTATGGAGCATCAAAACAACAGAAGCCATGCTTGGTCTACTAGATGCATTGTCTTGAACACACAGTAAGCCAATATGTATGCATCTCAGCATAGTTTGCATTGAATCTGAGCCAACTTGGAGACTGGAATCTATTATATTGGAAGCTGTTCCTCTAAGCCAATTTTTCCAAGCCTAAATGGATTCAGTATAGTCAATGATAAATGTTACACATGGGCAATCATGGGCGATAAAATCAATCGATAATGGTAGTTCATTATGACTAAAACTATGTATATTTGTTCAGACTTACACAGCTCAAAAGGTCCTCCTCATTTTGGCCAAATCTGGAATAATAATTCTTTCTACCAGTTATGATTTCCAAGATTAACACTCCATAGCTGAAGACATCTGACTTGCTTGAAACTAATCCACGCAATGC
>JAMWEH010000331.1:0-28001 GCA_024721245.1 Mitragyna speciosa | reverse complement strand
CATGGCTTTGACATTAAGCTTGTTAAATCCAGTACGAGGTTGAATATAGGGCATCTTTGGGCTTTTACTCAACCAATTATACCACTTTTCTCAACCATGAACGTTTTTTAATTATGTCAAGCACGGAGTGGTTAACCAGTCCATTTATAATTTTTCTAACTCTAACAATTTATATCGATTCAGAAAAATTGCTAATCATATACCAGTTGAATTCAACTAGTTAATCGGTGACCTAATTGAATAAATTTCGGTATACAGGGGCCTATTTTAAGCATAGGCTCCGTTTGGATTGATTTTTGGAGCATTATTTGGAAATTTTTTTTCCAAATCCGTTTGGATAAGTGAAAAATTTTTTGGTCAAAAAGTTAAAAAAATTTTTGGTCAAATTTTTTCACCAAAAATTTTCACTAATTTTTCATTTGAAATTTCAAATGAATTTTAGAGACTTTTTCGTAATTATTCACAAAAATAAACATGTTTATGTTCAAAATTTGTTTAAAAGACCTGAAAAAATTGCGAGTAACAAAATGAAATCCATTTTCAGTAGGTTTTGAGGTTGGACGACGTAACGGACGACGAAACGAACGTCCACTTCTTTAAGTGGACGACGAAGCGGACGTTCGCTTCTTTAAGCGAACGTCCGCTAAGACACAGAAATGTCTCAACAGACGTTCGCTTCTTTAAGCAGACGACGAAGCGAACGTCCACTTCTTTAAGCGAACGTTCACTTTTTTCAAACCACCATTATGTCATATCAAAAAAATTTTCACATTCAAATACTTTTTCAACTTTCTAAAAAAGTCAACAAAAAACAATCCAAATAATTTTTTTAAATAATTCTCAAAAAACACTCCAAATAACACTATTCAAACGGAGCCATCTTTGATCCTAAAAATTATATTAACAGAAAATATCATTTTTCCAAATTTAAAAACTAATTTTATCCAATGAACTAATATTGATGCAATAGATATCTTAGAAATGTACATCCAAGGTATGTCATCATAACTTTTTAACATTCTAAATCACAGCATTAACATTCTAGATTATATTACTACGCCTTTTCATTTATTTTCACCTTGACCACTTCTTAAAAACTATCAAACTTATTTTTTTAACTTAACATACATTAATGTTTTCAAAATTAAAATTTAAAAAGAATAATTGACCTTATATGGATCGATTTGAGTACGATGGGTTTTTAAAACAAAAATCACATCCTGATTTGGACATCTGAACCATTCTTAAATTCTAATTTCATTATCTAAATTTTTCAACTTGGATTAGTCCCAATTTTCTAATTTTAAGGTTTTTAGGCTCTTTGCACACCACAAATTGTAGTGGATATTTATGTTCTACCTGACCCCTAAAAAAGAAAAAAAAAAAAACACAGTTTTGTTCTACGCTTTACAAACTTCAGTGTAGCCTATTTTTGCTTGAGATAATCTCAAACTACAACTTGTTGAATCAAAGTTGGATATATACCCTAAATTAGTTTTGAAGGAAGGGTAATCCAATTATATTATTGACCAAGGATAATATCAAATTCCATAGTTTACACGTCTAGGGATTTACTTTCTTTCATGATCCTCTTGTTTTACAGTGGGTGCATTTTATAGTAAGACTATATCAAATGTAGCCTGGAAAATTTCATTCTGGACCACTAGTATTAATTAATTAATTACTACTTTTCTTTCTCAATTAAAAAATAACTATAGTATTAAGTCATATATCTGATATTAAGGCCCTTATGGACCTTTATGAAAATTAAACCTTCTTGGGCCATTGTGTGCTTTGTAAGAAGTAGTGTCCTTAGTTGTAATTCTTGAAACTCAATTTTGGCCCTAAAGACTAAAATCCCCTTTTCATTTTCCTTCACTCTTCCTCTTCCCTTTTGAAAGAATTTCTCTAAATTTCTTCCCATTTTCTCAACCCATTGAAGGAGGAATTGAAGGGATTTCATCCCCAAAGGAAGCTAGTAGAAGTCATTTTGAAGCCTTTTCCCCAAATCCCCCTCAAGGTAACTCTTTTCCCTACTTCTTTTTTTTTAGCTCTTTCACACTTTGATTATTTTGCTTGAGAATTCGAAATTATGGCTTTATTGGATGCTTTTAGACTATGTTGTTCTTGTATTAGATATAGTAGTAGAGAAAGTGCATGTCTAATGGGATAAGTGTGTGAGGTGGATGAGTTAGGGATTTGAGGAAATTTGGGTATGAGACTTTTGTAAATCTTGTGTGATTTTGAGAATGATTCATGGAATATGTTGCTTATGATGTTAAGATAGTGTTTCCTTACCATATTATGCCTTATTTGAAGCTATTTTGGTGTTAGATTGTGTTGGGTTGAGTTGAGAAAGTCGGATTTTGGATTTTGAGAGTTGCAGAGGTTGCACGCCGTCTTGCTGGGTTCATCCGCGGTGCCATCCGCGCCGCGGATGAGACCGCGGCTCGTTACAGCAGCCTTTCTGGGCTCATCCGCGGTGCCACCCGCGCCGCGGATGAGACCGCGGATGAGGGGCCGCTGGCTCTGACCCGAGCCGCGACCTCAGCTGCGCCGCGGCTAGAGTCGCGGCTAGGTACTGTAGCCGCGCCACGGCTGACGCCCCGGGTCAGTTCAGTTTTGCCTCTTTTCCACATTTTGCGTGTTAAGTTAGGCTTAAGCCTCTTTTATGGTTTCTTAATAGAATCAGTATGTGATACAAGTCTTATTTGTGTATTATAGGTGACGACGGCGTTTACCCTTATTCCGATTATTTGAATTAGTTGTGGAGTGAGGTAAGTAGCAATTGATTCTCTTTGCTTTGCAAATGTTTGTTTTTTTTTTTTTTTATGATGAGAAATGAATGGGATGATATTTCCTTTATATAAATGGGCTTACGTTTGGTTATTTTGGTTTTCTATGAAATAAGTTATGCGGTCTAATGAATTATTTTAATAACACTTGATTGAGCTCTTGTATGTGAAATGGTTATATGACGGGACTAGTTTCCTAAATTGGTAATGGTAGCAAATTATTTTGAACCGTACTAACCGGGTTATAGTTAGTCTTGAACCGCACCAACCGGGTGATGGTTGGTTTTGAACCGCGTTAACCGGGTTATAGTTAACAACTGGAATTCTAGAGTCATGTGTCCACTAAATACTTGAGCTCTCGTTTTTCTTTGATTTGTATCATTTGATATTTGAATATGTATGATTGATAACTTGACCACATGTTATAATGACTACGACTTTGATTTTGATTTGGAATTGTACCTATGTATGAACCACAAACTTAAGCCCCAAAGAGAACCTTCACTACTTACTGGGTAATTATATCACTCACCCCTTTTTGTTTAACCCGGCAGGTGATGAATTTGTTGAAGGTGATTGGACTGATTTTTGGGCCTCATAGTCATAGTTAGGGTAGACATGATGGAGGATATTTTTGATAGCTTGATGTATAGCCATATTTTTGTATAGATTAGGTTATACATGATTCCCATCTATTTTTTGTTATTGGGAAATGGAATTGTATTGGACCATGTATATTTTGGGTTATGAATGAAAGATCTTCTTGAAGCATCCTTGGTTATTTCTTTGAACATTTTATTGAGTTAGTTGATCTTTTGGCTTGGTTTAGCCTTGTGTCCTAGCTTAGCCTAGGGCATGGCGGGTGCCACGTCTCGGGCACGGGGCGTGACAATATATAAGACAGAATAGATGCCCAAGAAAAAATGTGAAATATATTCTCTATATCATATATTTGATACTTTGGCATAGACAAAATCAGTTCTTTAATCCATTCTCCCTTGAATGTCGTTTTCATTTTCTATTCCTTTTTGTCATAAACTCGGAAAACATCTAGGACACAATTCAGTGTCCACTATTGAATACAAATATATGTTTGTTTAAAAGCAGTCCAAATCCTTTATATAATTTTTTTTTTCATGCCTAGTGGTGTCGAATAGAAAACTCATAGAAAACTGTGTATAGAGTAAAGACATTTGTTATCACAGTAGTTGAATACCAACTTCTGCGATTGATATGTTGAAACAACAGAAAACTTCATTTTGCAGAATTACACGTTTTGTAGGTATCAAACACCTTTATACTTTATTCTGTCTTATTTGTAATGTTTTTCTTCTTTGCTGAAGTTTTCATTACCTATAAATGCCGTTGAACTGATTTCCCCATGGCACACAGTCAGCAAGTTCTCTTCTTATTACTGAAAGAAGAACGACAATGGATTCCTCCTTGGCATATATTGTAACGCTTGCAGCAATTCCCCTTTCAATTTTCCTCATTTTCTTGATCCAAAAGCAAAGTTCGAGCAGCTTGAAACTTCCGCCAGGGACGTCAGGGTGGCCAATGGTGGGAGAAAATTTACAGTTCGCTTTGCTAGGCCCTCAGAAGTTTGTGAATGATAGAATGAAGAAATACTCACCAGAAGTGTTTCAAACCTCCTTGTTGGGAGAAAAAATGGCTATTTTCTGCGGCGCACAAGGCAACAAGTTTTTATTCACCAATGAAAACAAACTTCTGACTTCATGGTGGCCTCAATCCATGAAAAAAGCTCTGCTTTTCCCTGAGTTCGTTGAAAATTCATTGAAGGAAGTGTCAGCTCTAAAACGTAGCTTTATGCATGATATTCTCAAACCTGAAGCTTTAAAACAATATATTCCAGTCATGGATGAAATGGCTCGTGAACACATCGAAAAAGAATGGGCTCCTCATAAGGAAGTTAAAGTCTTCCCTTTGTCGAAAAAATACACATTCGATTTAGCCTGTCGCTTGTTTTTGAGCGTTGTAGATCCTCAACACATCAAGAAATTGGCTGACCCTTTCCACCTTGTTACCAATGGGATGTTCTCTGTCCCGATCGATCTCCCTGGAACCGCTTACAATGGAGCTATCAAAGGTGGGAAAATGGTTCGGGAAGAGCTGTTGAGGGTCATCAGGGAGAGGAGAAAGGAGCTAATGGAGAACAAGGAAAGCGCTACAGTAGGCAGGGACCTTTTGTCGAGGATGCTACTTGTCACAGATGAGGATGGCCAATATTTGAGTGAAATGGAGATCTCTAACAACATCATAGGTTTGTTGGTAGCAAGCTACGAGACAACAAGCACTGCAGTCACCTTTGTGTTGAAGCATCTTGCTGAACTTCCCCACATTTACAAAGAGGTTCTCGGAGGTAATAATTTGCCTGTTGTGCTACTTTAAGACTTTCTTTCTGTTTTCTTGGTTACATATTGGTTTGACCATAATTCATCGATCAATTTCTAGCAGACAAAACATTTTGCAAGCCTCAGTACATTTGACCTTTTTTTCATGTAATTAAATTAATACTTAGTGATCATTGTGATCATACAACAGAACTAATGGAGATTGCAAAGACAAAAGGTCCAGACGATTTGCTGACTTGGGAGGACATTAAGAAAATGAAATACTCTTGGAATGTGGCCCGTGAATCACTGCGGGTGACACCACCAGCTCAAGGAGCCTTTAGAGAATCTGTAACGGACTTCACATATGCAGGTTTTACGATTCCCAAAGGATGGAAGGTAATATGCTATGTATAGACATTCTGCAATTTTATTTTCTCCGTAAACGTAACATAAGGTATATTAAGACGACACTGGAAATCCATTGCTTTGCAGACATTTTGGACAGTACACACAACACATAAAAAT
This sequence comes from Mitragyna speciosa, assembly GCA_024721245.1. Taxonomy (NCBI): domain Eukaryota; kingdom Viridiplantae; phylum Streptophyta; class Magnoliopsida; order Gentianales; family Rubiaceae; genus Mitragyna; species Mitragyna speciosa. Next base: position 22,327 of record JAMWEH010000331.1, on the reverse strand, counting down.
CCCAAATATTTTCCTGAACCTGAGAAGTTTGATCCATCAAGATTTGAGGGAAGTGGACCTGCCCCCTATACCTTTGTTCCCTTCGGAGGAGGACCTCGAATGTGTCCTGGAAAAGAATACGCTCGGCTAGAGGTTCTGGTTTTCATGTACAGGACAGTGACTAGATTTCAGCTGGAAAAGGCAATTCCAAATGAGAAGATAGTGTACCATGCCTCTCCTGTGCCCATGAATGGTCTTCCTGTTCGTCTCCAGCCTCATGGGATATAACCTTCAAGCAGTCTTATCGATTGAATTCGTTGTTCATTCCCTTTTTTTTTTTACAATCTAAATATTACTGTGATCATTTGTGCAAATTATTGCTGCTATATCCATATACAGATATGGGATGTTAAGTCTATGTGAGAAATGTACTTTGCATAATAAACTCTCAGAAAACAAATTTGAATATATACGCATAAATAAAAGTATCTTTTGTTTATCCGTTGTGTGATGAATTAAATTACAACTTCCTCAAGGAGTTATCAAAAATAATATATGTGCCAACAAATTTTTTATGTCGAAAATATTATATTGTTTCTGTTAAGGGCATATTTATGCGACCAAATGTTGCATAATATAGATGATTGTCCAAGTCATTTTTGCAAAATGGTTTCTCACGCTTTTAGAAAATTTCAACTTATAAAATCAAATTACAGCATCTTGATCATTCAGGACATTCAAACCGAACCAAATTGGTTCCAAAATCTGTATTTTATAATCGGTATAAATTATGGCCTGCACCACGTTTGTCTCTAATACGTATTCGATGTGCAATCTTGTTGATAAACAAATAGTAACAAATATGTTTGATCCCAAGTTTATGTCATATTTATGATTGAGCCCTCCACTTCCTTTCCAGTATTAGAACGAATGGTGCTTAGCTTTTGAAGAAAATGATTAGTTTTGGATCCATCAGATGTATGTCACAAACTTTTAAGCTGTTTACAGTACTAAGTCAAGATTCTTCTTACTTTTAAATTTAGCTCAACAAACCTCATCAATTTTGTAATGGATTTTAACAAAAACAATCTTGGTACTACAAGTAGAAATGAAGATTAGATTTCTTGATTTTGTTTAAATAAAACCAGAAATCCTTTTTTTTTTTTAAAGAAAACAAGAACCATAGAATATTATATATAGATACTGCAAACATCAATATATGTATGAATGATAAGGAAATTCTTGTAAAAATCTAGTTCACATTTCTACTCGTAAATTTTGCAGTCTAACTACCAAAATAAGAATTTCAATGCAGAATAAGCGCATACCTGACGGAAAGAATGCAAACATCTGTTTTTGTTCCAAATTGATACAGTGGATATATTGTATAAAATGCACGTTTAGAATCTATAGTGCGATAGTTATTTAAGTAATAATCAATCCAAGAATATGCACGTCAATGGTTTGAAGTCGAATAGCTGATATGTAAATATGAATAATTATGGGGTCTCCCGTGCAATATTACGTTAAATTACGTTCTTACACGTCTTTACCGAGATTAAATTTTTAGATGTAGACAAAATAAATAATACATTCGAGGTTGAATAATAAAATTATACTTATTATATATTAGTTAGGTTGAGTTTCATTGTCTGTTTAGAAACTCACATCTTTGAATATGAGCGAGACAAAAACTCAATTACATAAAAAATAAAGACATTCTTTGATTTCTGGTCTTATGGAACAAAAGAAAATGTTTAGGCACAGAAATACAATTCAATATTGGATTCATACTCTTTGAATTAAAAGTCAGTTAAAATTGTCAAAAGTAAACAAATTACTAAATAATATGTTAGGAGAACTTCTATTCGATAACATTTAAATTTGTTAGGAACCACTAGTGTATATAATAAATTATGATTAGTTCTTATATTTTTGACATTTAGGAGGCCCTTTGTATTTAAAAATTGTTCTATTATTTGCATATAAATTTTAAGCAAAAAAAGAAGCTAAGTGCTCGATTCAACCTCATCATTAACCATTAAGGAAAATAAAAAAGAAAAGAAATCCATAGTATTAAGATAAACATTTAATAACTAAAGAACCAAAGAAAAAAAAAGAGAGCAAAAGATAAAATAAATTAAGAAACAATAACAAATTATTCTAAATTTTTAAATACAACATAAAAAGATTAAAGGGCATTACGGTTTGAGAATTTTGTCCACGGGTGTTTTTGTCAAGTACATCAAATTTTAATGGAATGCCAAAAATGGCCTATTAATTACTATCAAGCCAGTTATCCTAGAAACTAAAATTTAATGGATACTAAGGAAAAAAAACCCATGAACTAATCTGTTCTTTAATCTTTTCTATGTTGAATGTTGTCCTCATTTTTGTTCCATTTTGACATAAACTAGAGAACCATCCTCGGACGCAGTCCACAGCCTGTTATTATTACATACAAATTCAGGTATGTTAAGTAAGACAAAAAATCGCATGTATACTGAGTATAGACACTGTTGTTGTCGTAGTAGTAGTTGAATAGCAATTTCTGTCAAGATTCACATATTGAAACAATGGAAAACATCTCATTTTCCAAAACTGCAATCGCCTTAGATTCCATACACGCACATATATGCTTTATGGTGTCTTATTTGTATGTATTTCATTCTCTGCTTAAGTTTTCATTACCTATAAATACCTTTGAACTGATTTCCCTGAGACAAGCAATCAACAAGTTCTCTTCTTACTAGTTATTACTGAGAGAAGAACAAAAATGGATTCCTCCTCGGCATTTATCGTAACGCTTGCAGTGATCCCACTTTCAATTTCCCTCATTTTCTTGATCCGGAAGCGAAATTCGAGCAACTTGAAACTTCCACCAGGAACATCAGGGTGGCCGATGGTGGGAGAAAATCTACAGTTTGCATTATTAGGACCTCAGAAGTTTGTAAATAATAGAATGAAGAAATACTCACCAGAAGTGTTTCAAACCTCCTTGCTGGGAGAAAAAATGGCTATTTTCTGTGGTGCACAAGGCAACAAGTTTTTGTTCACAAATGAGAACAAACTTCTCACTTCATGGTGGCCCCAATCCATGAAAAAAGCTCTGCTTTTCCCTGAGTTTATTGAAAATTCATTGAAGGAAGTGTCAGCCCTAAAACGTACCTTTATGCATGATATTCTGAAGCCTGAAGCTTTGAAACAATACATTCCAGTCATGGACGCAATGGCTTGTGAACACATCGAGAAAGAATGGGCTCCTCACAAGGAAGTTAAAGTTTTCCCTTTGTCAAAAAAATACACGTTCGATTTAGCCTGTCGCTTGTTTTTGAGCGTTGTAGATCCTCAACACATCAAGAAATTGGCTGATCCTTTCCACCTTGTTACCAATGGGATGTTCTCTGTCCCCATTGATTTCCCTGGAACAGCTTACAATGGAGCTATCAAAGGAGGCAAAATGGTCCGTGAAGAGCTGTTGAGGGTCATCAGGGAGAGGAGAAAGGAGTTAATGGAAAATAAGGAAAGTGCTACAGCAGGCAGGGATCTTTTGTCTAGAATGCTACTTGTCACGGATGAAGATGGCCAATATTTGAGTGAAATGGAGATCTCTAACAACATTATAGGTTTGTTGGTGGCAAGTTATGAGACAACAAGCACTGCCGTCACATTTGTGTTAAAACACCTTGCCGAGCTTCCCCACATTTACAAGGAGGTTCTCAGAGGTAACAATTTGTCCTTGTGCTGCTTAACAAACTTCCTTGTTATTATTATTATTTTTTTGGGGGGCAAAGAATGCTTTCAACTATAATAGTGATAGACTAATTTCAGATATACGAACCATTTTGCAAGGCTCAGCAGTTGACTATTATGCGGGTCGTAGCATCCATTGCGCATTTATATTTAGTACCTTCTGTTTCATGTAGTAAAATTATCAGCCATGAATATTTTTAATGACCACAACAGAACAAATGGAAATTGCGAAGACAAAAGGTCCAGATGAGTTGCTAACATGGGAGGACATTGAGAAGATGAAATACTCATGGAATGTGGCTCGTGAATCGCTACGGGTGACACCACCAGCTCAGGGAGCCTTTAGAGAATCTGTAACTGACTTCACTTATGCAGGTTTTACGATTCCAAAAGGATGGAAGGTATATATGCTAACTATCTATACGTAATATCATATTTTGTAATCTCATTTTCTTTATAAATGTAACCTAAGATATTGAGATGACGCCAGCAATTCATTGTTTTGCAGACATTTTGGACAGTGCACACAACACACAAAAATCCCAAGTACTTCGCTGAGCCTGAGAAGTTCGATCCGTCAAGATTTGAGGGAAGTGGACCTGCTCCTTATACCTTTGTTCCCTTTGGAGGAGGACCTCGAATGTGTCCTGGAAAGGAATATGCTCGGCTGGAGGTACTGGTTTTCATGTATAGGATTGTGACTAGATTTCAGCTGGAGAAAGCAATTCCGAATGAGAAGATAGTGTACCATGCCTCTCCTGTGCCCATGAATGGTCTCCCTGTTCGTCTCCAGCCGCATGGGAAATAGCCTGTGCTTATTGATTGAATTCATAATCTGTACCTTTTTTGTTCATTTATAAATACTACTGTGATCATTTGTTGCAAATTATTGGTGTTCTATCCATTAACAGACTTGGAATGTAAGTCCATTTGAGAAAGAGTCTGTTGCCACAGAAATAAAATTTGTATGATAAATATATACTGTAAAAGTTTTTTTCTTTATTCCCTTATTCTATGTCTAGCTAAACAGATTAAAACTTCCGCAAGTGAGTTACCAATATATTACATGTGCAAACAAAGGTCTAGTACTGAAAATGTTATCCTGTTTCTGTTAAGGGCATATTTAAATGCATCATTGTTTTGCTAAAGAAGTTTCTCATATTTTAAAAAATCTCAATTTACTATTCAGAGTATAAATTAAAGCATGATGATTTTGTAAGACATCAAAATTGTACCAAATTGATCTCAAATTCTATGTTTTGCAGCAAAGGAAAAAGAATGCCTCTACCAAGTACTTCTGCTACATATTTGATGTGCTAATTTTTTGATAAACAAATAATATGCTGATAATTAACACCCATCACGAGGCTTTGTCATACTTAAGATTGATACCTCCACTTCTTTTGTGGTACCAGAAAGTTTGCCAAATCGGCACTTAAAACCTACCCATGCAGACCATGCTTTGTCGTTGATCCTTCGTATGTACATCATATATGGCAAGTGTTTGAGCTGTTTCAAGTTTTAGCTAGAATTAAGAAGACAAAGAAGGATGTATCTGATTTGATTAGTCCTGATTGTGCTATAAGAAAGCGTTGTAAAATTGGTGTAATCAACAATGGTGATAGGAGATGGAGGAATCTCACATAGATCCTAATATCATTAGTAACAATATGGTCCTCAGCAGTCAGCATTATTGTGTCAAATAAGACAAAGCATAGCATTTTCTTTTGGTTCTGTGAAAAGGGACTGATACCATTTTTAATCATATACGGATACTGAACTTTCTTTGAATAAGACAAAGCATAGCATTTTTTTTTGGTTATCTGAAAGGGAACTAATACTATTTTTATTCATCTATGAATTTACATTTTTCTTGAAATTAAGACACAGATTAGGCATTTTCTTCTATTATTCATCATCAAATTTGTTAATTTGACAGCAGAATAAAAAGGAGTCCAAGTGAAGGTGATGGCATCCCAAGAAGTGGCTGCAGCAAAAGTGGCATCAATATTCATATACCCTATTAAGTCCTGCCGAGGAATTTCAGTTCCCCAAGCACCTCTAGCACCCACAGGTATGAAATCGCACTTTTGTCATCATATCATTGTATTCAGTTTCAAGAATTTGATTTAGTTCTGCTGCATTTTACAGTAATTTTGCAAGGATGAGTGAATTGGTGAGTGTGGCATCCTTGCATATTATGATCCCATTGAAAATTCAAATTCTTGCATGTTGTATTTGTTACCAAATTACTTCACTCCCTTTTGTTAATTTCACCTCTGGGATCACAGTATCAAAAGAAAGTAGCATCCTAATGTAAGAATTTTTTATTTTCATCACTTCGACAAGAGGATTATTAGAGGGGACCAAAGTTTGGTCTAGTCAAGAAACAAAAAATACCATCAAGTGACAAAAATGCTACTAAGGACGGTAAACTTCTATCAGGCCAGCCTGGTGTTTGGCAAAGAATTTGTCCATGTCAGATCAGTTCTGCAAAAAGAAGTTTTTAAACTTCTATCAGGTCAGCCTGGTGTTTAGCAAAGAATTTGTCTATGTCAGATCAGTTCTGCAAAAAGAAGTTTTGGAATTTTTTTTTAAATGTTTGCAACATTACTATGTTATAACTGATGACTAAATGATTCACAATTCGATGATATTATTTCATGAAACTCTTATTCTTTAACATCATTAGACGAAATATTCAGTTCAAGAGTAGAGGTAGGGATACTGGCAGATGTGTGGCTTACTTGTCTTGAGTTTCAATTTACTTGCAGGTTTTATGTGGGATAGATTGTGGTTGGTTGTAAATTCTAAAGGCAGGGCATATACTCAAAGAGTTGAGCCAAGACTAGCTCTAGTTGAGGTGGAATTGCCTATTGAAGCATTTTCTGACGGTTGGGAACCAAATAGGAATTCCTTCTTGGGTGAGACCTTGATTTCAGAGAACATATCCAACGCCTATTGAATTAGGCTGTTCTCATTCTTCTTTTCTGCTCCTTCCCCTTCCTTACCTGCTCTTCTAAGTTCAATGAGTATATTGCTTAAAATCTTGATATCCTCTGTTCCTTTCGATCATAAGTTTTACTTTTCTGCTTAGTAATGTAGACGAAAAAGTAAGAACAGTGGCAGATTACCAACAATTTTTCCCCATGGAACTTGCGGTCATACCTTAGAAATGCAAGAACCATTGGGACAGTAAACCAAAATGTAAGAACAGTGGAAGATTACCAACAGTTTTTTCCCATGGAACTTGCGGTCATACCTTAGAAATGCAAGAACCATTGGGACGGACAAGAATAAAAAGCAAATTTAATCAAATTTTCTTTCTTTGATTCAATAAAGTGTGAAGAGTAGGTTCTGTTCCCTTAATGTAAGGTATTACACAATGAAAGATTGTTTGAGTTGCTGTGGGAATTCTCTAGTGAAAAATTTTCTCTTCTTCCAATAGTTGTCAGGGCCCCAGGCATGGATTTATTGAAGATTCCGCTAACTGAACCATCTGCAATAGCAGATGGAGTCTCAGTCTGGGAGTGGACAGGCTCTGCGTTTGATGAGGGAAATGAAGCATCAGAGTGGTTCTCCAATTTTCTTGGCAAACCAAGTCGGCTAGTGCGTTTTAATGAAGGTAGCACCCAGTTAAGCAAAGAAATTTTGTTTTGTCTCTCTGGGCAAACCCATATGAAATTATGAGGTCATTTGTAGCAAGATGCAATACTATCTGCTGTTTGCTGCATACAAACCAAAATGAATTTCAGCTCAACTTCAGAATTAGCTTCTTCAAGACCCAATATTTGTAGTTCTTTTTTTGTTATCATCAAATTGCCTTTATTTTCTGTGTAGATTGGACAGCATCATTTCTAGCAAATTATCAGCTCACTCTCATCTCAGAGGTACACCAATGTCCAGAATTAGGACCATAATATTCTACCTCGAAGATTTCCATAGGGATTAGAGATGACTGTTTTGAGTCCCCACATTAGACTGATTCAGGGTTCTTCTGATATATGTATTAGTGGATATCCTCCTAACAAGATCCATTTCTGACTACTCGTAGAAGTTGAAGTTTTCCCATAAAGTATATTTGCATAAATTTCTTGAGCTATTCGTACATATGTAACATAGAAGAGGGTAGAGAGTGAATTTCATGCCCACCCCGTTTATCTCCAAACTCTTGCATTATACCTATTTTCTGTATATCTACTTTCTGAAGCTTATTTTTCCAAATGATGCATCATTGAAGCACATTTAAGTTACAAGTTAAGATTGATACAGTTTATGATTGGTCATGCAGCATCGGAGAGTAGGCCTGTCAACTCTGAACCTGTCCGCAGTTATAATATTAAGTTTGCTGACATGTATCCTGTCCTCCTGGCATCTCAGGTTAGTTAGTGCAACTGGTACAAAGCAATATCTTTTTCAAGTGAAAGTTTTGATCTGAAAATTTTTTATTTGTTCTGCAGGGATCATTGGACGCATTAAATGATCGTCTGGGAGAACCTGTACCGATAAATCGCTTTAGACCTAAGTACATGCTTGAACTCCTTGCTCTCACTAACAAAAAATAACAATTATAAATTTCACACCATCTAGTTTATGCTTGAAGATTGGATATTGCATAGACCTGCTCTTGTTTGCTTTCAGTTTCCTTCAATTTTTGAGTATATTTCTACTCCTTTTTCCAGTATGTGTTATAACCCATATTTTACCTCAAAAAAGTAGATTAAGAAGGTTTCAAAAATATATTTTTGTGCCAGTATACTTGTCGAAGGATGTGAGCCATTTTCTGAGGATCTGTGGAAGGAGATCAGCATAAACAGTTTGACATTCTACGCTGGTGAGCTATGCTACCGCTGTAAGGTAAAATCTCATTTTCCCTTCAGTTTGTTGTAGATCAAAATACTCAAATTCCACTAAGTCTAATCTAGTGTAGGTACGAATATACCCTGATCTTTTGAGTTGATTCTCATGTTACCTTTTTCTTTGTTTTAGCATTCCGACGTGTCCTCAATTAGAGAGCACAATAGTTTCTTCTTCTTCTTCTTCTTCCTTTTTTTTTTTTTTTTTTTGTGGGAGGGGTTGTTTTGTTTGTTTGGGGGGGCTAGACTTCATAAAGCTTGGTAGATTTAAATTTGTGTTCTATATAAATGCTCTTAAAACTATTTTGGAGCTGATAGAATCCACAGGGGAAGCTTTGGGACAATATCGGAGGTTTAGCTGTTATATGCCTGAGAAAAAAGTCGTTTCAAACCAGAAAAAGGGGGAAATAAAAAGAACCAAAAAAATGGTATCATGCATATATATTTTCAGTCACATGACTCGCATCTGTATTCGCCATTTCTCGTAGCTGCACCTAAAAGTTGGTTTAGTTGAGATTAATGTTTTGAATGTGCACAGAAGAGGCAATTCAAGATTTCAACTGTGATCAAAAGCTCTATAGATAAATCAATGAGATTGTGGACCGTAGCATTTTAAATTTCTCTATCTGTATGTAAGATTTTCCGAGCTCAGAATATTTGCTTTACAGATACCAACAATCAATCAAGAAACAGCAATAGCTGGTTCAGAGCCCAACGACGCACTCAGAGAGTTCCGCTCAGACAAAGTTTTGTGTCCAGATAAGAAACCACGGGGGAGGGTAAGCATAAACAAAACTTTTTCATAGTCCTTCTAAAGACAGAATCCAGTACACTACTAACTTAGGTCGGTTCTGCAGGTTTATTTTGGACAAATGTTAGTTTGCAAAGATTCCCTTGCTCAATGGAAGTCAAAGAAAATACAAGTGGGAGATTCTGTTTATGTCCATAATGTAGTATCTTCCTACGACTATGCAGCAGCTTGATCTTTCTCTGTTCCATGGACTGATTCTGGTCACTTTGCTTTACCTAGAAACCTAGTAAAGTGTTTTAAAATTTTATTGTTTGCAAAGATGTGTTTCAAACTATAAGCTCTCTATTTTATATTTATCAATCAAAGCATTTGTAGTAGCTTTTGTCTGGGGGGACAAATTGTGTTGTTAGTTTGTGGAATTAGTTGATGGACATGGAACAACAGTTGGATCATCCTCTACATCTAACTTCTCCGCAGAAGTTATGAATTGGTTCAGTGTAGTTTGCAAGTGTATGTTGTTTTCCTATTTCGGATAGGCAAGAGAAGCTACATTGCTGCTGAAATCCTAATAGGCAGATGACATTCAGTGCACCCTGTCATTACATAATTCGATCAGAGAAGATGCTAGAGAGCATTGCATAGTTTGCACTCGTGAACTAAGCACCAGAAGCCAGGGTTTTTGCAGCTCCTTTGATTTGTAATTACCCATTGACTGGGTACAGGCAGCATCACAGCCGGGCAGTTAAGCAAAACAGTGAAAATTAGATAGGCCCGAAAACGTAAACTTGTGATTTAAATAATTATAGAGAAAAACAGATGCCAAGTTTAGCGCAACTTAGGCATGGGGTACAAAGTTCAGCATTGAAAACAAATTGAATACCATTGGTACTTTTAGCCAATGAATGTTACACCTAATAAAAGTCGTAAAGGAGCCAAAAAAAAAAAAATAGAACAAAAATTTTCTTTTGCAGACTACTTACTTGTAAACATTACATTAATGTCACAACTCTCATGCATTTAGGATGTTGTGCTAAATCTTCTATAAACAATTACTCTACAGTATAAAATCAATTACGTGATATTATGACTCCCAGGCCGATGGGATTAAATGGACGCCCTTGAGCTTTTGAGGGAACTCTTTATCCTTCAATCAAAAAACTAGGATGCCTGCCGAAGCATCTGCTGGAGTTGAATGACCTGTTGCTGCTGATCAGGCGGCAGTGAATTTACTTGCTCGGGAGTGAGGAGGAGCACTTGCTGTAGCAGAGCAGACTCCATATCAGGGGGAAGCTGTACCTATAGAATGAGAAAACCACGACTTATGACAACTAAAGAACAAACCAAACCTCCAATATTTGATTGTTCATAGATGCCATGGGGAAAGATGATAATGTTATCAGCACCTATTTTCAAAGGCACTTAATAATGAAATTTTCCAATTCAGCTACGTTACATGACATGGTGTTACATAATGCCCCAAGCCTTTTTCTTATGCAAGCGAGGGAGGAAATATGTATATATCTATACTCTCTTTAAAAGTATGGTGAGTCTTAGTAGCTTGTGAGTCTTTGCATTTTATGGTGTTAGTTTTCAAATATGCCTAAAATGCCCTTTTGTGATGTAATGATATACTTAATTACAACTTTGTTTTGCCCCTCAATTTTCATAGCATAGTTTTTAAATAACTATGAGTTGGTGAGGAATTTATAGAGGTATTGAATAGGGTGAAAATACATATGTTAGAATGCAAATAGACATTGATGATGTGGAAGGCTTTTGTGGGATTGCCATGGAATTAATTATATTGTAATTCAGGTGGAATTACAATAACGAATTGATAATTAAAATAAATCAATTCCTCATACAAAACCATTTGACTACCCTTTCATTTCTAAATAAAAAATTCCTACTGCTTCATTTCTATTGCAAGAAAATAGTTTGAAAGATATCTGTAATGGTGGAGGAAAAGAAGAAGAGAAAAAAAGTTAGAACACCCTCTCATTTCATACTATATATTGATATGTCATATTTTAAAGTACAAATTTTTTTCGCTTCTTAATTTTCATAGCACAATATTTAAATAAGCACAACTACAAAGTTTGAGATAGTTTTTAGGAGGGTATATCATTAGACCATGAAGAACTATATTTCAGTATAGGTATTCTACAGGACCATATGAATATTGTTGCTTGCATTTTAAAATGAAAATAATGCAGCATGCATCCATGTAACAGATAAGCGATGTCATTTTTATTTTAGGATGTCATAAACTTAAACTTAGAAAGTAGGATATGGTAGTCAAGGACCAAGCCCTTGAACATCCTTGCAGGAGCTACTTCACAAGGAATAACTTCAATGAAGCTGGTGAGACCATTACGTCTTTGGTAAGAATGGAGCTGGGAAATCCTTAAAGCTTATGATTGGACTAAATAGGCTATTGCAGAAGATTTCTTTGGTGATAAGCATTGCATATATTGATGAAGTATTTATGGACTGGCTTAGAAGGTTCACTTTTGTACAAATGATATAGTAATTTTTTCCCTGACTAGGTTGGTGGATCATTTGCGGAAAAAAAAAAATTATTTTCCAAGTTGGAAGTAGTAAAGAACACTTAATTTGACTGGTAAAGAAAGGGCATGTGCAGTAAACTTGTTTGTCATTTTCAACGGTAGGAAGCTTTTTCCATTGACAGATTTATTATTTATTTATAATTTATTATTATTTAGTAAGAATTACCATACTTTTAAAGAGAGTATAGATTAGAATGACTTGATATTTAGTATCAATGTTTGTGTCATAGTGCCACTTTATACATTTCCTATAGAACTTTAAAGAAATAGTTCAAACAAATTGATATTATGACTTGAAATTATATTTTTCAATAACAATTATTACAAAAAATATATATAATCACTTTACTATTGCATTTATAATAAAAAACTTTCAAAATTTTAATATTTAAAAAATATTACATTTTGAAAAAAATATCACGTGCAAAGCACGTGACTTTTTACTAGTATATATATATATATATATATATATATATATATATATACATGTCAAGAAAAATCAATCCAAACTTATAACTTCCTTCAAAATAGACATAGCACCAGGTAATTAACATGCATGACTGCTTTAGTGCATGCGCTTTGTGCATGTGTGTGTTTGTAATCAATGCTAGTTTCATTACTTTGACATATAACTACCATCCATAGGCTATGTTCAAATCCCAATTCTAACTCTCTCTTAGGTACTTGTTCTATTTTGTTATTACCCTCGGCATATTAAATAGCCAAATCTTACATTAATTATTATCTAAGTGATTTTTCTCAGCAAAGCAAGTTGTTCAGATTAACCAAAGTTTTTCCATCAATTTTCCTAGTTCAGTGAATCTTTCCAAAACAAGATCCAAGGCCATCAATTCTAGCAACTCTTTCGATAATAAGACATTGTTCAGGTAAAGACTTTCAGCCATATGCACTGAGATGTGATACATAATATTCTAAGAACTTTTGTGACAAAGAAAATAACAGAACTTGACCATATGAAAATTGTATCCAGTTCATACATAGTCACAAACAGAACCAGCATCAATATTGTCTATCCACAAATGCTATATATAATTAAAGAAATCATATTCACGAGATACTAAACATGCAGGATCATAAATCTCTAAACTGTAGAATATGGATGCAAAACAATAATCTCATCAAAGATACCTGAGTAGCTTGTTTCTCAGCCACTGAAGCCGCTTCTACTTGGGGAATTTGCTTTCCGGACGTGCTAAAAATCTGAGATGGTCCAGACGCAGAGGTTGCCTTATTTTCATCAGTGGATGAAGAAGGCATAGACCTCCCATCATTTATCCTGACCAGTTTTGATGGGTGATTTGTTGGATCCAGACTGTCGTTGACACTTGAACCGGTAACTTGTCGGCGAGGATCTTTATTGATGTTATTCCGAGTGCCCGACAACAGCGAAGAACCATGCTGCTAGTGAGAAAACCATACAAGCACCCAAAGTTACATTTACGAGGACAGTAATGTACCAAAGGCAAAAGCAAGAATGTAAATGTCAAGACAAAATTCAACCAAAAGTTAGAATTGTGGTTGTCAAGTCAAATAGCAGTAGTGAAATTCGGCAGATCAGAGAATTTATACTGCAAAACTAATCTCAGCAAACCAAAATATTCCCAAGTCAAGCTGGTGACAAAAATACTGTTGTCATTACAATGTTTTCATTATTTTGGTCACATAAGCATGCCAGTTTAAATTTACTGATAGAAAGAGTAATTAAATCACATCAAACTAAATAATGTAGTTAAAATATAAACAAGAAAGCTCATTGAAACAAGTTTTTTAAGGTCAGCAACTTGAACTCAGCAAACATGTTTATCATGTTTAATTGGCAAACAGGTCATTATCATTGATACAACAAAGTGATTAAGCAAATCATGTTTACTTGCACGATAATTCAGTATAGCCTTAGACACTAGGCAACTTCATATCAACCTATCTTGTAGACATGTTTTAATTAAGTACACGCATGGAAACAAACCATACATGTTCTTTGATCGTATCTTCTAGATCATCAAGGATTATGATCCATCTACCTTTCTAAAGGGTGATTTTTTAAAATAAAGAACTACGACCTGGGCTAAAATATATCTTACTCCTCCGCATCTCAGTCCATACCTAAAATTTTTGGTCATGAAATTCTTTAGGGGGTAAAAGAATTCTTACTTCCCCGCATCCCAGCCTATATTTGAAATTGTCGTCATGCAATTCCTACCTTTGCATAATTAGGTGATGAATGGAAAAGATTCTTCCAGCAGTTTTGGGATCTCGATTACAATTGTGACGATACGGTAAAACTGCAGGTGGAATATTGACCTACTAGATCTAGACTGTGAAGAACATCATTTTCTTATTACAAAAAGATGAAGACTTTGAAGAAAATTATTTACTAGATGCAAAAAGATGATAGACTACAAAAACCACAACAGCAAATAAAGCACCAACAACTATGCATAATCCAGATGGATTCAATAGTCTGAACATAATTGAGAAAGGAGTTATGCATGAATTGAAATCTTCATTATTTAACCTCCCATCAACTCCCAGTGTCCTATGATACCATATAAGGACCAGTCAAATTAAACCTAAGGAAACCAGCCATTAGAGCAACCACATTTGGTCATTTCTCCAGTTCTGTCAAAAAAACTAGAGTAAAATTTGGTACCTGAATGCCCAGATCCAGCAGTGCTGGCCGTGTTGATTGAGAAGTTTGAATCAATGCTGAAGTAGCAGATTCTGTAACTTGCCCTAAATGCTGCAACTGAGGAAGTGTTTGCACTTGCTGATTCAAAGAAGAGGAAGTTGCCCCCTGAATTGCCGGTCTAAATGAGAAATTGCCCTGAGATTGAGGAAGCACCGATGTGACAGTTGGATTTCCAGAATGGACTGGCAACTGGTTTTGATGCAAAACTGTGCTCTGCATAAGCTGTGGAACCTGAATTTGAGGTTGTATAGGAACTTGAGAGACGCCAACATGTGGGTAAATCGACAAAGAACTTTGACGACTAGCAGAAATTGCACCGACTTGTGCCAGAGGCCCTTTAATCTGCGGAAGAGGGGGAAGCCCAGGAAGATTTTGAGTTGCAGATAGTTTATTCTGCATACCATCTTGCAGTAAAGGCTGCAAAAGTGGAGCAGACGCCTGCCTAATGTTGGGCATCTGCAACTTTATAATTTCAAAAAACAAAAGGAAAACAAAATATTCAAATCTCGTGCTCTAAATAATCAAAGTCTGGTTGCCAAAAGTTAATGCTACAGGACAACATTACAAACCATGTGTGGGGGTACTGTTCCCAGCATTATCTCTGCCTGCAATCACATCAGAAACAAACTTGTAAAGATGCCAGAAAGTCAGAATGACACGGCATAGCAGGACAAATCAGTTGGTTAACACTTGCCATCTTTATTTGATGTGATATATTGCTAAAATTGCTAAAAATTCAACTAACGATGAATTGACATGTTACAATAAATTAAATAGTAACACCCTATTGTAATGGTTAGTCTCTTTAATATGCCCATACTGAAAGATTGAAAGTGTATACCCTTGATCCCCATGCACTTGGTACCATAAATAGGGTACTTAACACCAAATAGTATTATTCATCTCTATGACTATTTTTGGTATTTATATCTTTCTCTCAACTGACTAAAGCATATAAGAGGTTTTGGCGGTCACAGTGATCTACACAAGCTATGAAAGGATTCCTTGCAACCACAATATTTACTCCAGCGTGGAGCTGAAGTAATTAAGGCATCTTCACTACCAAGTGAGTGCAAGCTATTTTTGCTGGTCCTCTCACTCATCTTGTCTAATAGCTTGCCAGGGAGATAGTTTCTGGCATAATAACTGAAGAAAAAAAATGAGTTCTAATGTCCAATTCACCCAAAAAAAATTCTCTTTTGTTCCTCCAATCCACCACAAAGTACCCTTTTTTATCTGAATAGCCTATGCGCTCACCAAATAACCAAAAAAAAAAAAAAAATACAAGTCCTCTCCAACCGAGTAGATCAATCCTGCTGCCCTGCATATCATGGACCATTCTCAACCACCACAATTAACAGGAAAAAAAAAATCTACTCTCCATGTGTCTTGATATTCAAAACAGTATAAGTATGCAGAAGTCTTTTTCTTATGTTTCACTGAATTCCTCCTGATATCATACCTGCAATCATCAATATTTTAATAAATGTATTTCTTCAATTCTCATCAAATTTAACTCTTGAAATCAGAAACTCTTGATTGAAAATTAACTTGCCAAACAATTTCAAAATCACAAGTCCTAAATTGTCAAACACTTATCAAAAGTTTTCATGGATTAACCAATCAAATTTATCTCACCGATCAGCATTTTCTCTAGAAGAAATCATTTTACAAAACACAATTTTGGAATTTGGCTCAACTATGGTTTGAGTTATATCCCATATGTTGAAGATTTTCGTTATTCATTTCTGATCAAGAACAATTCCTCCCTTAATGTTTGTGTTAAATTTGAAATAGTGAGAAGTACTCAAGGCAGACATACACATCCAAATCCTCCGAAAATATCAAGAAACTGTAAGAAAGCAATTTGTAGCTGCATGAGACATAAAACACGAATCTCATCACAAACTGAAAGAGGTATGGAAAGATCAATAAAAACCTGGAATATGGCTTTAGGCAGGTGTGGGCATGCAAGTAACAGTTGGCGAGCCTGCTCCTTGTTTTGCGTAGCCATTGCCTGACATGAAATTGAGGACAAAAACCATTTGATACTTCCGAAGTTATCAAAGAACGAGTAATAAGCCTTCACCATGCAAGATTTACCAAATATTTTACCTTGTGATGTACATACCAACTACTAATTTCATAAGTGGTTTTTTTTTTTTTTTTTAATCACTGGCTACATGTTTCTCTAAAAGTGAGTACGTATGTGTCTGTGTGTGTGGACAAAGAATGTTAGTAAGAGAAGCCAGGGGGGTATAAACCTGCACGAATTGCCACACTTGGATTACAATACTATCTACTCTAGAAAGAAAGATTTGCTTCAGATTCTCAGAAGCAAACATAACTTAACCCAGAGGGAATACATACACCTGGCAATGATTTAACACTCGCAGAACTACATTGCTAATGCAGAAAAGATCTGATACTGACCTTCATGTCTGACACAACCTCAATTATCTGGCTCCTTGACATTTTGGCCAAATGCAAAGTTAAAGGATCACTGCCCAATGCTGGCTGACTAGGCATACCAATCTGATTGGACGTGCCCCCAGTCTGAGCAGCTCCAAGAGCTTGTGCCATGATACTTGCAGCAGCCATAGCGACTGAGACACCGATTGGCTGGTGAAGATTTGAATCCCCAAGCACTCCCAATTGTTTTTGATTAACTATACATATCAAATATCCGTAGTGCTCATAAGGTTGCTGATATGTACATATCTCTAGATTATAAATAATTCACAATATCTTAGACTCCTGGTATTTCTTTGCCCTTTGCCAAGGACTAGTGTACCAATTGTCCAGAGAAGCAAGTAAAGTTGAAACTTACCAAAATTTGTAACCATTCCAGGTCCACCACGACCCTGCAAGGAAAATAGCAGTATTAATAAAAAAGCTGAAATTTACAAAATTCTAGTACTCCTTACGTTAAGTCCATGTATTACTCAGAAAAAAGACTCTTGGATTTATAGAGAAAAATATAAAAAATTTGATTTGTATACTCCATTTTATGATGCGTACATGCCCTTCTTTATATTTCATTATGTGAAAAAACTAAAAGAAAATTATTTTTGCACATGTAAACTTAAGGTCTTATAGTTCAAGGGTATTTACAAGAAATGTAAACTTAAGGTCTCATAATTTAGAGGCATTTTAGTGTTTTCCTTCCAAAAAAAACAAACAGCAGCGTGCATGCATCAAAAAGTGGAGTATATAAAATCATTTCCCAAAATACAAATGATCCTTCTAGATTAAGCTGCATGTGGTTCATAATCTTTTGCAGAAATAAAATTAGATTTTCTATTATTTTTTTCCTCTGTTATTTTTCCCCTTCTCTGTAGAAGGTAATGCAGTTATTGTACTAATAATCTGCCGATGCTTCATGCTCTATATGTGCCTCTCTCATCTCTATGCTATAAACTGTATGTTATTTGTTATATAATCTCTAGCAAGCCATGGTAAAAGCTGTAAGTGTTTCTATAAAGGAAATTTTCTAGCAATGCAAGAGAACAAAAAAACCGATTCACATGTACAAGTTTATTACCTGTTCACGATTCCTGTCAGAATTTTTATCATTTTCAGCAAAATCAACTCGTAATTGTCGTCCGTTTATCTGGTATCCCTGAAGATTTCGGCGTGCACTCAAAGCAGTCTCCTCGTCCTTGTACTCGCAAAATCCATAGCCTTTTGGTTTCCCAGTTTCTCTATCAATTACTAATCTGAACAAAATGAAATAATATGTTATATTGCAAAAAAGCTCCAGCATGACTAGAAAAAATAGGAGGAAAAGAAAAGCAGAGATGCATCACATCCCTTTAAATAAATTATTTTTGGATAACGTATCCTAAACAAACTCCCCTACTGCATAAAACAGAATCAGCTTTAGCCCCAATCTAACTCTCAACTTACCAAATAAACAGAATCAGATCAACTCAAGTCTAAATTGCCATAAACGTCCATGCTTTGCGCATACAGTCAGGTTCCATACCACCTATTCAATAGGCCAGGCAGTTATTTTCTAAGTACAAATTAAATGTATGTTTGTATGTCTGCTGGAAGTTGCAACAATCCACAATACCCCACTACATCATTGACATTGCATAAATGCCATTACCATTCATCAATACCACCCCTTTCCATGCTCCTCTTCAGGTGCATTGTTACCCAATACCATTTCTTTTCTCCTTATAAATATCAATAACTGAATGTAGTTCAAAGAAACCTAACAGTTTAAGACTCCCTAGCAACAGAAACTCACCCAACTTGAAGAAAGAAACTCACCCTACTTGAAGAAAGCAGGTTTAACGTTTTCAAAAAAGCTGACTATTACTGTTGCCTGATTACATATGATATCAAAATTTTCTTCGATTATCTATCCGTTCATTCGATTAGAATAAATTACTAAACTCAATTAACCTAATTCCAAAAAGAATCACTAAAGCTCTTCCATTTTCAAGACGTGGATCACTTTCCAAACCAAGAATTGCATCAATATAAAGAATGAATTCGCCTACTTCAGGTAATCACAGGTTTAACTAAATTATCATCCTATACACACCAAAAAAAATGCAAAAAGGATTTGAATTCAATTCATCAACCCAGCATAAGAACATCAAAAACAGGTAGATAAAGCTTAAGAAAAGGGGAATTAAACAGCAAAACAACAAAAACAGACCTGAATGAAACAACAGGGCCCACCTCCTCGCAAATTTCTTTGAGCTGCTCTTCAGTTGCATCATACGGTATATTTCCGACTGTCAAAAAAACCCAAAAAGAAAAAATAAAAACATTTACCAATTTGACAGTTTCGTTGTGAAAAGCTCGATTAGGCGAACTCACCAAAGACGCAGCGGTGCTGAGGGTGAGAAGTAGCCATTGTAATTCAATAATATGACAGGCAAATTGAGATCAAGAAGAAAAGAAGAAGGCGAAGAAGCTTTGATTAAGCAGCTTCATCATCTTCTTCCTTCGTTTTTCCAATTACTTATTTCATTCTTAATTATATCATATAACTGCTGTCTCAAAATCAAAATCTCAGTGAAACCATCCGCCGTTGCCATTCTACTTCGCAACCCCAAGATTTAACTTTCCTCAATTTTTGACACTGTTTCCCCTTTTATAACTTCCCAACAATTTGTTTTCACAAAACACACGAAGCTTCTCCCGTTGGTGTCATGCAAACAAATCGACCTTAACATTTTTTGTAGTCAAAGCTAGAGCTCGACTTGTATGGAGTGAATCGAGCCGAAGATCTAATTGTTTGATGAGCTCGAGTCTCATTTTCTTTTAATTTATTATATTTGTAGGTTTGAAATATTTATTAAAGAGAAAATTACAGTTTTGATACTAAATATCTAAGTTATTAGCAGTTTTAGCCTAAAAAATTTGGATGAAAATAAATTTGATATCAAATGTTTTCATTTTTCGGCTCATTTAGTCTTATTGATTAGTTTTGTTAAATTCTTACCGTGATACTCATGTGATAGTTACAAAAGTTTTCAAAAAGAATTAAAAAGAAGAAAAAAAACTTAATTATCATAGTTTGTAATTAAAGACACACACACACGAATGCACCATCTAGGCGAATTTTTCCATTTTATCTATTTATTTATAGTGTATGTCAACTTAAATTAGTGTCTTTAATTACAAATTTTGGTAATTACATTTTTTTTTAATTCTTTTTGAAAATTTTTATGACTGGCTTGAGTATCACGTAACCAAATTCTAGTAAGATTTTGGCAACCTATTTATAAGACTAAATATGTTAAAAAATTAAAATATTTGATACTAGATTTGCTTTTATTTAAACTTTAGAAACTAAAACTGTCAATATTCTAAACATTTTATACTAACATTGCAATTTTCTCTTTATTAAAATATGCAATTTATCAATTTGTGTTACTCCATTTGGTAACGTTTTTTTGTCTATTTTAATGGAGTTGAGTCGACAAGTTAGAAACTATTAATATTGAGTTCAACTACAATTTTAAAGGATTTAATTTTTAAGTGATCATGAACTCGAGGAGGCCAAATCTAAATACCAATTTTTTTTTCAAATTGAATTTAACTATAGCACTATTATGAGTTTGACTTAAGTGTTTAACCAATGTGTGTGGTGCATTAGGAGTGAGTTAATTTTGTTATTTGCCCCTAAAACATTACTGCAATCTTTACCGGAAGCACATTGTCCCTTATTAGAATTGCAATTTGCTCCTTAAAACTTTTACCTTATTGCATACTGCCCCTAAAATTTCTCTTTCAAAATTTCTATGGAAATGTGCATAAGCAATCCCAATAGTTTACGGCTTATCCCTTCCGGCAATTGACATTGAAATTGCATTTTAGTAGACAACAACTTTAAAAATGCAATTTCTTAGTTATAAATCTCACATTAGTCAAATCTGCAACTTAAAAGCTCAGGTATGTTTCTTTCTCGTTGCAAAATTAAGTCATTTAAGAAAAAAAAAAAGAAACTATAAAATTTAATAAGCCTTCTAAGCAACTCAGTGGGACATCGTATATAAAGATATTTTTATGCGAAAATATGTAGCGTGAAATTAGACTTAAGGCCAAAAAAAAAAAAAATAGTTGCGTTTTGAATATGTTAGGGATCAAATGTAAAACTTTTTGTGTAGTTTTATTTTAATTAACACTAAGGCGTAGGGCATTGAAAATTTCCAATGAATTAGAACATCTAATAACCTGTGACCAATACATGAAGTTACAAAGAATAAAATCCCCAAAATTAAATAATTTTAAAAGCCCAAGTTTATATGGATTCGAAAGTCTCAAATCCAAGCAAAAAATTTGATAAAAAGTCTGAAAAATCACTAAGTTGCAAATGTTAAAACTTTTAAAGTTTATATAAGTTTCATGTGCTCAAATAATTTTGCAATATTCATGACAAAGTTTGGAAGTTTAGGAATTGGATGAATTTAGGGATAAGATACCAATGTCCAACACATAGTCTTTCAAGAGCAAAATATGAGAGTTCTTTTTTTTTTTCTTTTTGAGAAAAACCATCATAATTCATTCATTGACCATAATCAGATTCAGTAGCTTGCAATACAGAGATAGGAAAGTTAGAAAACTAAACATGCTTTTGATGAACAGTACTACAAATCCTAGCAGCTACATGAGCCAGGTTGTAGCACTTCCTGCTAGCATAATTTAAGCTAAAGTGAGGGAATTCCTTAATTAATCTTCTAATTCCCATTACAATATGGCCTGTCATTGAGAGGTCTCCAGAGGTCTGCTAATTCTGGTTATTACAGATAGAGCATTTCCTTCCAATTCGAAATGAGTTAGCTCAAGTTCTTCTACAAATTGCATAGCTTTTAGCATTCCCATAACTTCTGCATGCTCGGCATCATAACATTCTAGAAGATGATCAACTAGTACTTCTTGAATTTCACTGTTATGATCTCTGATCACAGGGCCCATACTTGCACCAGCAGCGGAGAATGATGCATCTACATTTAATTTCAAAAAACCTTCTTTAGGTGGTTTCCAACAGCTAACAGGTATGCCTTGATCGTGGTAGCAACTGGAGATCAACTTTTTTTGCTTTTGACTGTTTGAATGCCTATTGCAATCTTTGCCCATAGCTGGATATCATACTTGCCCCCATTTCCTTTCCTTCAAAAATCTTTTTGTTTCTGAATTTCTATATTAACCAAGAAATTGTAGCTATGAGCTAAGCTTCTTC